>BLBF01017823.1:0-17074 GCA_015471245.1 Laticauda colubrina
GTGTACCATCTTGAGCTCCTGCACAAAAGGGGAATCCCCTCCCCCCCCAAAAAAGAGGCGGTAAAGGGCAGCCTTTTATTTTTGTTCTGTCATTTGGTTTTGAGGCAAATCATACAGCACATAGTTATGAGATCAAAGAATATAAACATGTAAGAAGAACCCTATGGTTGATACCAGTATCAGGATATCATCACTAACAAGTCAAAAATATACAGGTTTACAAGCATTGTTCAGAAAGGCTACCATCCTCTTCCACTGTGGCTCTCCAGCAGCATCCCTGGAGGTAGATACAACTAGGGTAAGCTTAAAAAGCATGGAAATCGAGGTCCAGTGTCACAACTGATCATCACCATCATCACTTAATGGCAGCAAATTAAGATAGTTTAATTATGTGTGTCGTGGGCAGAAGTACATTCTTTTACTGTTTTGAATCTCCTCAAATATAGTTTCAAAATGAAATAATACTGAGATTCATCAGGGGGACTCCACATTTTTAAAAGGCTGGTTTGGGCCTTTCAAAACCACTTAAAGTTTGAAAGAAATGTGGCATGCCAAGAAAAATATTTAAGACTGCTGAAGTTAATCACAACCTTAACTATTCAGGCAGCAGTATGACAGCTTTTTGTTCCCATTATGTTTAACACTCCAGATATATAATTTAATGTAGACTTAATGATAGACTCAACCATTCAACTTTAATTGATTTTTCCTCAAGTTCTACACTCCAGAGTGAAGCTTATGGGCCACCACTGAGGCTGTCCATTACTCCAGTGTCAATATGTAAAAAAGAAAAAGAAAATGGTGTAAGAGAATTTATCTTGAATTTATATTGCTATAGGTGTGTAATATACAATAAAAACAGTTAAATTTCAATTACCCACAGGCAATTATAAATTTATTGTTTGACAGTACTGTGGGGATTTTTATAATTCCCAAGACTAATAATTTTCTATAATTTTACAGATTGTGAAATAAACTATTAGAGATTATCTTTGAAAAAGTTCTGAAATTGTAAGGGTGTATCACACTGTTCACGTACATTATTAACAATTAGAGATCTCTGGATAGTGAAATATCCACTGGTGTTCTGCCAGCTGGATACCATATTTTCTTGCAGGTTTCTATTATCTTGAACCAAAGCAATGAAACTTTTCTGGTACAGCCCACAATCACATCTAAATTTTTATTAGCATTTCCTTGCTCTCTTATTAAGTGACTCTGAAGTGTTTGATAAGTGATATTTGGGCTTCCCGATAGGGTAAAAACAAGGAAAGCCTATAGTATCCTCTTTTCCTGCCATGTCAGAGAGATTTTTTACACATACAGAGAGAAATCTCAACTGTTGATTCTGGAAGACAGTTAGTGTTGTTGAAGTACCTTTATTACAGATAAAAAGCCAATATTTTGTACATATAAACTATAACTTACCTTAGCTCATACTAACCAGAGAATGTGATATTTCATACACTTCTTCATCAAACTACAGGTTGTGTAGTTTTTACATTCTCAAGCCATATAATGTTTGAAAACAACAGAGTGAATAGGTTTGCCAGGAAGAGAGACTATTTGGTCCAGTAGTTAAGACACCAGGCTAGAAAACAAAAGGTTGTGAATTCAAGTCTTCCCTTACCTATAAAAGCCAGCTGGTTGACTTTGGAGGAATCACTCTCTCTCTTAACCCAATCTACCTCACAAGGTTGTTGTAGGGAAAGTAGTATTAGGAAGATGTTGGGTAGTTATTTGTAAAAATAATAAAGGTCGGATATGAATAAATAATTAAGGATTTGCAGAACAAATATAATCTGAGAGCCATGGTGGCACAATTATTAGAATACAGTATTGCAGGCTAACTCTGCCGACTACCAGTTGTTCGATCGTCACTGGCTCAAGGTTGACTCAGCCTTCCATCCTTCCAAGGTCAGCAAAATGAGGATCCAGATTATTGGGGGCAATATGCTGACTCTGTAAACCACTTAGAGAGGGCTGTGAAACACTGTGAAGTAGCATATAAGTCTAAGTGCTTTTGCTAGATGCTATTGCTAATCTGTCTCATTTTATTATTCACTTTTGAATGATGATTTGTCAAGTTTTGTTTTGTTCTGGTTTTGAATTAGTGTTTTTCCTTACAAGAAAAATATTGTTTAGTTGCTGAGTTGGCCTATCCATTGTAAAAGAAAACTTGGGATTTTACTCTCTTAAAAAAAGCAAAGGAACATAAACAAGTGTTCTGGTTTTTTACATTTCAAATTGGTAAATACTCTAAGGAGTGCAGAATTCTCTCCTGGGATGCAACCTATTTTTCATTGCTTTTTGAAAAGACCATATGCTCATTCATCTACTGGCGTGCACATCCCAATTTAGGTTGTTTTGTATTTTTTTCAGGTGTGATTTTGACTTACTTTTGTGATTTTTTTTTTTTTTCTTCCTTTTAACTACTGAAGTAGTGGATAGCTTCTGCATTTTAGGATCAACTATTGCGAAAGACATGGCAACCCTGAAATGTGCCACATGTTCTCTCTTGGTAGAGAAGCTATGAAGGCTTTGGAAAAGTTATTCAGATACAAAGATGTATCTATATCTACAAATATCAGAAGCATACAGGCAATAGTTTTCCCTATGAGACTCTATGGAAATGAAAGATGGATTTTAAGAAGAAGAATAGCAAAAGTATTCATGGTTTTGATTTTGGTTTTGGAGAAGACTCCTAATAATAACACAGACAGCTAAGAATATAAAAAATGGATCATCAAATAAATCAATACAGAGTTCTCAGTCAAGGTACAAATGTCAGGCTTAAATTATCCTACTTTTGGTACATTATGCAAAGCCCAAGCTATCAATAATACTGGGAAGGAAGGAAGGAAGGAAGGAAGGAAGGAAGGAAGGAAGGAAGGAAGGAAGGAAGGAAGGAAGGAAGGAAGGAAGGAAGGGAGGGAGGGGAGGGATGCCCCGTGATAAGGTAGATGAACTCAATTACAATGGTAATGGATCCACTATTATAAGACCTGAAGGACCATCCTGAAGAAAATCTACATATGTGATCTCTAAGACAGTGACTTGATGGCACATAATCAATCAATCAATTAGAATCAATTTTTAAAAATATTTTTTCAACATAATTAAAAACATAACCTTCCTTCCTTCCCTCTTTCTTTTACACCTTAGAATCTTCAAACCCATAAATCACAAGTTTATTTTCCTCTGGACTTTTTAGCAAAAAGTCCATAAGAGGTTTCTAGTCACTTATAAATGTAGTTGCTGATCTTTCTCTAACTAAACAAGTTAAGTTAGCCATCTCTGCTAGTTCTGTCATCTTCCAATCCTTTGATGTGGTTATTTCAAAATCTTTCCACTTTTGTGCATATGATAATCTTAGATCTTTTCTAATTTACTGTTCCTTAATCAAAGCAAGAAAATTTCTCATTTCAGTTGAATTTTTATCTTTAAAATTTGAACTCCAAAATTTCTGTTTTGTTACAAATCCACCAGGCATGATAAAATGAAATGTAAATGACCCTATTTACATTTCCAACATAAAGTTAAAGTATCTTTATACATTCTAGATAATTTTACTGGAGTCATAAAGCAACATCATATCATATTATAGATATTTCCTTTTAAGTTGTACTGTAACATACATTTCAATCCTTTTAACAATATATTTCAGTCCCATGTTCCATCAAATTAACTCCCTGTTATGTCCAAATCCTTCTCCCATTTTATCATAGTCTTTCACTTGTTGGTCTTCCATTTCAAATTTCAATAAAATTTTGTACATGTTATCATTTACCTGTTCATCATTTGTACAAAGTTACGTTTCAACTTCTATATTCTGTTGCTCAATTCCAAATGTCCTATTATCTACCATAAATCTGCTCTTAACTATTCATTACAAAAACCATTTAAAACTAAATCCCTCTGCAGCCAATTGTTCTTTTGATGTCATCTTATATTCTCCGTGTTCCTGTTCTAACAACTCTCAATAGGTTAACCATTTTTCTTTACCTACTATTTCTTTCCTAAAAATGCTTCTTGCATTGAGACCTAGAAAGTCATTTTGGGGCAAAATCTGGGGTTATATCTGATCCACATTCTCAATATGACACTTCTAATGTAATGATTCTTAAAATATACATTAACTGTAACCTTATTGTACCATAGAAAGTCATGCCATTCAAATCTCTAATTCTATTATCTTCTTGTCTATGGAGATTCTCAATCATTCAGGTCATGGTTTCCCAAAGATACTTTTGACAAAAGGCAACTGGACTTTCTTGGTGTCCATTAATTTTTCTATTCCTATTAGGCCTAAGAAATTCACTGGTCTCTTACATAGCTTATGTAACCCATGGCAGCAAAAGATAAGAGTTATCCATCTTTGGTTCTTTACTAGTGCAGAGAAGCTGGAATTCAAAATCGGTCCTCATAATTCAATGTGCATAAATGTACATATGTATCTGGTGTGGGAAATGGGTGGGGCACAAAACTTTAAAAGTGAATTAATTGATCAGAACTACAACAACTGTTGCCTTGTTTTGTCCATACCCAGAGAGCAAGGAGTTGAAATATTCTAATGCTGCCAATAAAAAATCGTTTCCACCAAAATGTGTGTATGTGTTGATATAAAAAGGGCAAAATCTAGGAAAATACTAGGAAGAACCTGATCTCATGAAACAATCCAATGAGGTTGTACTGTGATAGAGATTCTGATTTATTACACAAGTAAAGTGTATACGAGTGAATGTTTTATAATAAACTCAAAAAGAGGTGAAGAGAAAATATAGGTGATTTCAGCTCAGATAAAAATGAAACAAGAATTAAAGAATTATTCCATCCCAAAGAATATCATTTCACAACAAATGAAACTTTTACAACAGCAAAGAGATAAATATGTCTGGAAAAAAGAGTTGCTCCAAAAAGATCATCTCAAGGAAAGGACGGGAAATTCTAATTCTCTGTCTTCATTGCAACATTTTATGTAGCAAATAACCTTATCTTGTTAAGTATTTTGGGAAATAATATCACCAATTTTACTACATTCTGTTTATTGGGTAAAGACATGAGATTAGGAAAATGTGCCTAATGTTCAAAGTCTGCTAATCTTTTCTCACTGAAGCAACAAGAACTGTTGTACCTAACTGAGCATGCACATGTGCATGAAATTGCTTGAATAAGTAGCTGTCTTGAAATGAAAGCCAATTATATGCCTTTGAATTAAATTAAGCAACTCACCTGGTCATCATCATCAACAATGAATTGCATGCATGTAGGCTGGCAAAAGATGGATAGCTGGCTGTCTTGCTTCTCATTGCCAATTTCTTTCCATGTTGGCTTTGAAAGCAATGAAGGCTTTTGCTGTGAGATCCATAGAGCAGGACCATGGAAAGGGTTTTTCATTCTATTGTTAATCCCTTGCATTTTTCAGTGCCAGAACCAGAAGACAAATGTTTTACAGCTGGCAAGAAAAAAGGCTATTGGTTCCTTAAGCTCCTAGGAAAAGAAATTATCTATAGATTCATTCACAAGACTCAATTTAGGTGTTTATTATTGTCATGCATATCTAACATAGTTACATATTTGTTAATCTTTTAAATAAGGAATGGGAAGCCTTTTTCAATCAAGGTACTGTGATTTCTTAACTGGAGGTGATGGTATGATCACATTAAAAATGTATGGAAAAAGATGGAAATTTCTGTTCCCTGTTTTAGAGCAATTTGATGCTTAACTTCAACTATATCGCACTATCATGTATTTATATATAACATTTGACTTTTACATATTTGTGACAGTATTGTTCTGAGAATTCTATGGTCACCCAACAAAAGAATTTAGTTGAAGATATGTGTTCTAAGGAACTCGTTCATTCAAAACACTCCCAAAGGCTTTCTGGGTTGAAGAAGAGCATCAATGTATTCTTTCTCAGTATGAATATATAAAGGACACATATGTTTTCATCACTCAAAATCAAGTACAGCATCCACAATTGGATGAGTATCTGAATCTCATTTACAGCTGCAGTTCTCAAAAGTAGAGGCAGCTAAATAGAAATCTCCATGGAATTAAGAATTAAAAATTAAATTCCATTATGTTGAGGACAACCTCAACCTCAACATTATGTTGAGGACAACCTCAGTATAATACTGGAAAATGAATTTTGGACTTGGATGAACAAAATGACACAGTAATTAGAATTGGGGTGGGCTGCTAGGAGTTTGCAGGGGTTTGGGAGAGCCCCTAGCTAAGATTCTGTGCAGTTTGGAGAACCCCCAAATCCCATTCCTGTCTGGCCCCACCCATCCTTCCCCTGCCCTCCCAGGAGTCCCCATGTGGCCTGTTTTGGATGCAGGTAAGTGCAGGGTGTACACGGAGGCTCAGGGAGGGCAAAAAACCAGATTACCAGAAGTTTGGGAAGGCCAGAAATGAGCCCATTTCCAGCTTCCAGATAGCCTCCAGAGCATGGGAAGGCCATTTTCAACCTACCAGAGGCTCAAGGAAAGCCTCCAGAGCCTGGGGAGGACAAAACATTCCCCTGCCATGGTGCACCATGGCCACACATCCTCAGCAACTGGGCAGGGAACCCATTGCTAGAATTTTTTAAGCCCACCATTAGAATGCAGTATTGCAGACTAATTCTGCCAACTGCCAGCAGTTCAATTATGATCGGCTCAGGGTTGACTCAGCCTTCCATCCTTCCAAGATTAGTAAAATGAGGACCCAGATGCTGACTCTGTAAACCACTTAGAGAGTGCTGTAAAGCACTGTGAAGCATTATGTAAGTCTAACTACTATTGCCTCCAGAATGATTTGCCTCTAGAAGTTAAGGATGCTCCAACATTGGAAGTTTTTAAGAATGTGGACAACCACATGTCCGAAATGGTATAGGGATTCCTTCTGAGCAGAGGACTAGAAGACCTCTGCGGTCCCTTCCAATTCTGTTCTTCTGCTGTATAACAAGCTACTGGGTATGGGCTATGGGAAAGTATAAATAATAATGATGCCTATGATGTGACTATATTAAAGTCAAAAGGACAATGAACTATGATGTGACAGAGACAAAAATAAAGTTTAATGCTTCAAATATATATATTATATACTATTGGTACATGGAGTGTCAGAACTATGAACCAAGGTAAGTCTGATGTAAGGAAAGAAATGTCAGGACTGAAATGATTTGAACTGCAGTCTGCTATTACATATCAGAGGAGTATCACATTGTCTATCGGGGAGAAGAAATTCATAAAAGAAGTTGAGTAGCTATGTCTGCTAATTTACAACAGGATCAAAATAAGTCCTTCGATACAACCAGGAAAATGAGAGAATGATCTTAATTCAAATCACTATTGTGATAATACAAATTTATGCTCCAAGCAAAATGTAGAAGTGGAAGTCTGACTAGCCATAGAATGCCTACTCAGCACCAAGAAGGATGTCATTACAAAATTGGAATGCCAAAATTGGAAGTAAAAAAGCATCGATATTCATATATATCATGAGAAATAGACTAGAAGAAATTGGACTACAGATAAGTCAATTAACAACTACTTGTTCAACGACTAAACAAGTAGTGGTTCAGTCCTCAAAGTTCCATTCATCCAAACACTCCCACAGTCATGTGATTATGATTTGGCCACTTGGTAACTGCCTTGCCCTTACAACTCTTGTCACATGATTGTGATCTGTGAACTTCCCTGCTGCCTTTCTTCAAGCAAAGTCAGTCAGGAAGCTGGCAGGGCAGGTTGAAAATTACTCAGATAAGTCTCACCCACCTACTTTTCCTCAGCCCTTTTGCATGTATGATGTGCATCTCCATCTACTTGTGCACTATCTTCACCCATGCCTTTCATGTATCACCTTTCATGTGTCATCTCCCATCTGGCAGCAGCCATTCCATATCCTGCTGTGCTTGTGCTATGCCTCTCAGTCACACTTGTGCACTCTCCCCAACTAATCACACACCCTTCCCTCCCCTTCCCCTGGCAATAGCCACCCCAAGCCTTGCCATGATTGTACCATGCTTCCCTTGCTAGCCTCACATCCTCTTGCTTTTCTTATTCAGCAGCAGTCACTTACCTGCCTGCTGGCCTAATTGCAAGTCACCAGGGACTTATAACTTCCTGCCAGCTTTCTGGTTGTTGGTTGATGATGGTTTTTGGAATTTGGCAGAAACTTGCAAATAGATGCTCAATTAATAACACACAATCCTTGCTTAATGATGGCAATTGGAACTGCAGGGATTGCTGTCACTAAGTGATGCAGTTATGTGGATGCCATACTTTATGTCATGCCCCTGTTGGAATCTGATTCAGAGGGGGAGGCCGAGCAGCTGACAGGGAGTGGGAGTGTGTCTCTATTAGCTGTGGAAGAAATTGGGGAAGGGCAAAGGCCAGCTGGGCAGAGCAGGAAAGAGGGAATTCGGAGGAAGACCCAGGGCCCACCCCCTCTTCATCCGAGGGCATGCAGGGATGAACGGAGAAGGGAGCAACACAAGTTGCATGGCTTATGGGGGAGGAAAGGGCCCTGATTCCCTTCATTAGCTGCAGCTGGGAACACAGTGTTTAAAAAGGGAAGCTGTGCACAGCAAATTTGTTGGGAGAAAATTGTGAATTATCTGATATCATCAAGGCTTATCTGGGTTCCTGGCGTGTTCCCAACTGTGTGTGTTTTATTGGCTTTCAAGTCTGCAATTCCTTCTCCTACCCTGTCAAGTTGCAGCATGGTTTGTGTGGATTTTTATTTATGTATGTACTTTGATTTTGGACTGAATTTCCTCCACTTAATTGGGAGAGTTATTCTTCAGCCAAAGGTAATCTGGACATTGTAGAAAATGTTGGAGGTACTAAAGGGGCACTTTTTGCTTATTTGACTTTGTTGCCTTTGTGCCATGCCCCGGGTCATCACACTTTACCACTGCCTCACTTAGTGATGGAAATCATACTAAGGTACCAAATACTGTTGTAATTTAAGGCTAGGTCCCACTGGCCGATGGATGCAAAACATATGCATAAAGGACACAGCGGATGAGCAAAATTTCGGGGGTGGCTCCATCCATTGTCATCCGCTCCAAAAAGTGGTGAAAATTTGCATAAACAGAATGGAAAAAGTACGTAGCAGGGATGTTAAATGGATGTTCATAGGAAGCCTAGCGGATGACAGCAGATGGAAGCGGATGACACCTCCGAAGGGGTTCCGGGGAGAATTGCGAAGCGGACGCATAGCAGAAGGGGCGGATGCATAGCGGATGATGCAGATGCATCACAGATGTCTATAGGAAGCAAAGCGGATGCCGCGCGGATGTATATCAGATGCAAAGCATTCACTGCGCATGCAGGGAGTATGCATTGCATCAGCTCGGAGGATATAAAAGGATGCAGCACGCATGCAGTCAGCATTCAGAGGAAAGACATGATGTCACATACATCTTCAAGGAACACCATGGTTCGTCAGTCAGGCAAGAAGAGGAAGCCCATGCCTACTCGTTCCAGCCCTGGCAAGAAGGACAGAACCAGCATCCCACCCCCTGGCACTGACTCTGAACCTGCTGCTGCTGGTGCTGCTGGTGCTGCTGGTGCTGTTGGTGCTGCTGGTGCTGCTGCTGCTGGTGCTGCTGCTGCTGCTGTAGTGGACCAGCCCCAAGGCCCTCAAAGCCTTGCTGCTGAAGCCCCTGCTGCTGAAGCCCCTGAAGGCCCTGCTGCTGAAGCCCCTGAAGGCCATGCTGCTGAAACCCCTGCCAGAGGGAGGAAGAGGCAAGGGAAGGAGAAGGGAGAGAGGAAACAGTACACCATTTCCGAGCACCATGAGGATGAGGTGCTGGAATGGCTGAGGGAGAACGAGTACCTCTGGAGAAAGAGCCACAGACTCTATCGTGACACCAAGAAGAAGCAGGCAGCTTGGAGAGACAAGGCAGAGAACCTGGGGTACACTGCAGATGTACTCCTGGGATGGTGGAAGCACATGCACACCTGGTATGGCAAGCTACACCTCAAAAAATCCGGGCAGGCCACTGTCAAGCTCACTTACTGGGAGATGTATGTCATGGCCAAGTGCAGTTTCTTAGAGGGTGAGATCCGCCACCGAGGAGCAGTCCCTCTGACACCCCTCTCCCTCAGACAGCCCACAGACAGCCAGTCCTCTTCCAGCCAGGAGCCAGCGACCCTGTCCAGGCAGGTGTCTTCAGAGGGCCCCACGGCAGAGACCCCCACAACAGCTGCACTCCCCATGCCGGAGGACTTGGAGGATCCCCTGTCATAAATGGAGGAAGAAGCAGCAGCCACCAGAGACCAACCCATCCCCACCCCCAGCTCCCCAGGTTGCAGGCAGAGAGGCAGACTGGAGGGACAGAGCCACACTGTCCTCTTGGAGATCAGGGACACCATCAAGAGCAGCACAGAACTTCTCTCTCAGCTGGTCCACTTGGACAGAGGATCCTCGGCTGCCACACCTTCATCACCTATGTGAGCCACACCCTCAGGGACCTGCCCAAGGCCAAGTACCAGGTGATGAAGGAGAAGATAACAGAACTTCTGTACAACCCTCAAGGCCCAGCTGAAGCTGCTCCTACCCAGTCCAGGTCTGCTCCTCCACCCCAGGCGATGTCACAGCCCTTCCACGGCTTTCAACAGCCCCTCACCTACCAAGGCTACAACGACCTGGATGTCCCACAGCAAAAACAGACCTTCCAAGTCCAGGCCCAGTTTCATCGCACGCCACAGACGCCACACCTCACCCGGCTGCAGACCAGACAGCCCCACGATATTCCTCCTTCCTCCACCCCACAGCCAAGCCCCTCAACAGACAATCTGTCTTCAGTCTTGGGCCTCACATCCCAGGTCCTTGATGAAGGGCCTTTCAACCTCACGGGACTGAGTCAGCTCTCAGAGAGCTTCCTGAACACACCATCCCCTGTTGTACCCTCGGGGCCAAGCACCCCAATGGCACCTCAGACCAGCACTCAAGCCACAGCCACCTCCACAGTCCCTGCCTGCTTAACAGCTGAGACTATGGACATGACTCAGAGTGAATGAGAACTCAGAGACTGAGTTGTTTACTTGTTCACTTTATATTTGCTTAAGACACTTTACTTGGTTCATTTTGCTTATTTTATAAAGTGATACAGTTTACTTAAGAAAGTTAATAAAGGTTATCTTTGCTTAACACACTTAATTCAGTTTACTTGGTTCATTTTGCTTATTTAATACAGTCATAAAGTTTACCTAAGAAAGTTTATCTTTGCTTAACACACTTAATTCAGTTTACTTGGTTCATTTTGCTTATTTAATAAAGTCATAAAGGTTATCTAAGAAAGTTAATAAAGGTTATCTTTGCTTAAGACACTTGGTTCATTTTTTTACCTTAGTGAAGTGTTGGTGAAAACTTTGAAAAAATAGTTAAGCCTTTGCATGCTTGTGGGATAGATAAGGATAATTGTGGGATAGATAAACCTCCAGTGCAAGCATAGTGGGACTGTATGGCCCACCATCCCAGCTGGCACACATATGGATCTTTATTATCAATAACAATTTATTCATTGATCAATACATTTCAAAATAAACAAAGCTCTTTTTTATGCCCTATTCATTATAGGACCACTCAACATACATGTCTTGCCACTCCACTGCTCCAGCTGGGGAGTTGCACCAGTGTCTCAGGAGATTGCGCTGCTTCTTCCCTTCACGTGAAGCTCTGTTGGAGCCTTGTACATCCACAGTGTCCATCAGGTTTCGTCCTTGCCTCCATTCACCAGGCTCCATGTCCCCATTCCCTTCTTGATGGTCCACAAGTCTGTTCTGCAACACTGGGTAGCGGGTGAGCATGAGATTGTGCAGGGTGCAGTAAGCTTCCACGATGCTCCTCACAGTATGTGCCTCATGCTGCATGGTGTTGAGAAGTATCTGGAACCTGTTGGCCAGGATGCCAAAGGCATTCTCCACCACCTGTCTTGCCCTGGACAGCCTGTAATTGAAGATCCTCTCTTCATGGATCCTATCTTGAAGTGTAGGGCTTCATGAGGTAGGTTCTGAGGGAGAAGGCGTCATCACCAATGATGAAGTAAGGCACATCTTGTGTGTCATTGGGTAGGGGGTCCGGATCTGGAAAACCCATGATGAGGTTGTGTTCCAGCCCATCCTTGAGGTCACTTGTATTGTATACCTGGCTATCTGAAGCTGACCCATTGCCTGAAGCATCGATGTACATGAACTTTTAGTCAGCATCAACCATGCCAAAGAGAATGATACTGAAGAAGCCCTTGTAGTTGAAATAAGTGGACCTTGAGTTGGCTGGAGCTTTGCAGGCCATGTGCTTCCCATCTATGGCTCCAACGGTGTGGGGGAAGTTCCACCTCTTATACCACTCTTCTGCAAGTTTCCTCCAGCCTTGTTCAGTAGTGGGGCACTTGAGGAGCTCCTCCACATATTCTTCGATGATGGCCTGCTCCACTTCTCTGACCACTTTGCTGATGGTGTTATGTGGCACCCTACAGGCATACTGCATGTTTCTGTATGTGGTTCCAGAGGCCAGGTGGCGCAGAGTCAGTACCACCTTCAGTCCAGGGTCCAGGTTGGGATGGAAGTTGGTGCTAGGCTTGGTCAACCGCTCCACAACTTCGTCAAACATGGCTGGCGGCATCCTCATTAAGTGATGGAATGCACGAGGGTCTTCATTCCTCAGCTCCACCATCAACTGGTCATACAGTCCAAACTCCATTCTTCTCACGATCCATCCTCGGACCCACACAGCTCTTGGACGTCTCCTTCTTCTCCTTCTGTATAAAAGGTGAAACAGTTTGAACAGGTTTTGGTTCTGGTGATGAATGATCGCAGCTACCATACAGACTGTGTCATGATCCATGGTGGAGAACAATTGATGATGTGAAAGACGAAGACCAAGGGTGAAGAGGTCTGTACACCACAGCTGCTGCACTCATACTGAGATCCAGATGATTTTCTCCCCCTTTTTACAGAAAATATCGGTTGTCTGCTAGGTGTCCTTCTACATACTCTAGACATACTCCAGACATCCTAAATATATGAGATACATCCCAGATACAAATGTTTTGTCCATTTTGAATCCTTTATATAAGAGATGCATACGCTTACATCCTTTCTATCTCCATGCTACTAACGCTGTGTATACATTCCGTGTACCTTTTGTTTCCTCCCTCTTTCCATTTTCAGCTGCAGCAGATGTGAGTTGAGGGGATGGCCAGAGGATGCCGAGAGGATACAGCGGACGTTTAATGGATGATAACAGATATAGAACGTTTGTTGACCGTATATGCCGCGGATGTACATCATATGCGGTGGAAAGTTCATCCGCTCACAAAGTTTTGTGCAGCTCCAAACTTCTTGCATGGATGAAATCTCAGTGGACGGATGCCCCAGGGATAGAGCGTATGAAACACGTATGCAGTGAGTACACAACGGATGCATAGTGTTTTCCAACAAATGGCAAGCTTTTTTTATCGTTTTACATCCTCTTTGCATCCGTTAGTGCAGTGGGACAGGGCTTTAAGGTCTGCTTGTTGAAGAAACAGAAAGTGGTATTATAATTAGTGAGAGAAACCTCA
This sequence comes from Laticauda colubrina, assembly GCA_015471245.1. Taxonomy (NCBI): domain Eukaryota; kingdom Metazoa; phylum Chordata; class Lepidosauria; order Squamata; family Elapidae; genus Laticauda; species Laticauda colubrina. Next base: position 13,565 of record BLBF01017823.1, read on the forward strand.
ACATTCTCACATATACATTCTCAGATATTCATTAATGCTGGCATTATTTTGATAACTAGAAAGATATAAAGAGTCACTTGGAAAATGGAAAAATGCAAAAAGTGGTCTCTTCTTTGATATTAAAAAAGTAGAATTTTATCAACAGGTAATGCCAACCCAATGCAAATAAGTAGAGAAGATGTTGAAGCATAACATACTTTATAGGCTTCAAAATTCATAGAAACAGTAACTGTAGTAATAAAATAAAGAAATGTCTGTTACTTTGAAAATAGACTATGACAGATTTGGACAAAAGCTGTTCAAGTCACATTTCCCAAGGATAAGTTCCACTTAATTCAGAGGAATTCATTTCATTTCTTAGAAGACCAATAATGTGGTCTTCATATCTTCATATCACATGTCTCCAATATGATACCTTTCAAATGTGCAGGAATACAATTCTCATAATTCAAATATAACATATAGACAACCATTGTGGATGCTTAGCGTAGCATAGTATTACTTACCTGCAGTATTACTTACAGCAGTACTTACCTGCTCTTTCCAAATCCTGTCAAAAATTATTGCAGAAGAAAAGTGGTAGTGTAGCTGTAGGTTTTAATTTCAATTACACCCTCACAGTTATTGAATATATAGTTGTTGCCATTCAATTGTTTAGCAGCTTCTGACTCTTTGTGACTCAATGTACATTTTGCCAGAATTGTCTTTGAGTCACTAATGGTAGGATCTATCCAACTTGACTTCTGTTGTTGTTCCCACCTGCCTTGTTTTAATATTTCCTCGAATTTTTTCAAGCACCAGATATCCAATGAATTTTGCCTTAATATTACTTATCCAAGGTTTAGTTTTATTATTAATACTTGCAGTGAGGTGTCTGGTTTTACTTGCCTAGCACTGAATTACTTGTTTTTTCTCAAGTCCAAATTTTTTTTCAACAATTTTCTTCAGCACCACAATTCAAAGGCATGTGATTTTCTTCATTCAGCCTTTCTGATGGCTCAGCTTCCACAACTGGAAAAAATATGGTTTTGACAATATATACCTTTGTTCTCAGCATGATGTATCTGTACTTTAATATTTTGTCCAAATCTGTCATAGTCTATTTTCAAAGTAACAGACATTTCTTTATTTTATTACAAACTGGTAGCAGAAATTTTGAATAGTTCGGAGAGCTGACAAATACCACCTCTGACTGGAAATTTTACAGTATCCCTCCCCTGCCAGGCCCACCAAGCCCACAGAACCCTCCAAAAATTGAATCCCACCAGTCATGACTTGGATGACTGAGAATCTCCAAAGACTTGTTCAAAAGAAACAGAACTAAAAAGGAGGAGCTGAAGTTGTATTTTACTACACCTCTACATTCTGGAAATTTTGGGGACAGTCACCATGTAGCATCAGTGCTTTTGAATCAATTCAGAGTGTTTCTAAGATAATGAACAGAAGAGTGTAGTCTCAGATATTGCTGCAGTTATCCTTTCATATACAAACACAGCTGGGGCAAAGGTATCAACTGTTTCTTTCAAATCACAATGAGGAGTCAGGAATTTAGTCTTATGACCTTCATAAACCACTCTACTCATATTACTTGGGAAATGTTGCTCTGCTATTTGTGTCTCACTTTTTCTATAAAAAGTTGTTCAGGCAAATACTTTGGGAGAGAGAGAAGTAAATATATAGTCTTATATTTATTTGCCATCTTACACCATTTTTCTTTTGGTTTATTCTTTCTCTACATTTTTTAAATTCTTGTTCTTCTTAACCTTTTAATCTATTTCTTTAACTTGTGGTACACTCTCTACCATCTGGTTGCCTCAGATACTATCTAAGTGTCCCCCCAAATGTTTTAAAGCATCTTTCCCCTTTAAATACAAAATGCTGCACAGCCATGTAATAATCAGAGTGTTCTTTACTTTTCTTTCAATTGAAGAAAATATGTTACCCACAGTTTTACTATTACTTTTCTTTTTATGATAGTTTATTATATCATACTAAAATAATAACTCATTTTAAAAGCTTCCAAAAGCAACATGTAATATTGTTCACAGTACAGATTAATCTTGCCAATGAAATATATCAACAGGCAAGTATTGGTGATCTTTAATGGGCTTAATTAGTTGCCTTTTGAAATATATTTAAAAATTGAAGTTGGACACTGAATTGCTCAGTATAATTTCTGTACAGGTTTCTTATGAGGTACTCTGGATGCTGCAATATTGTCATCCCTGTTAAAGAATATGCAGATACACACACAAACACACACATGCATGCACATGCACACACATATCAAATCCTGTTGGCATTCCATCTCAAATATTATTCAAATTTTACTTTATTTGAATCTTGAATTCAAATATCTTGGTTAAGTCAAACTTTTTCTGATTCAGAATAAGTTTAAGTTGGAACTTAGCTAATATGAGGCTTATCCTGCTGACATCTCTCTCCTTATTTACCATCCTGCCTGAGGCTTATCCTGCCTGACATCCCTCTCCTTATTTACCATCTCCAGTTTTTTGGGCCAAAGATGCAAGAAATCTGCACTGGGACTTTTCTGAATTAATAGATTATCTTCTATTATCACAACTACAAGGGCTTCTTCAGCATCATCCTCTTTGCCATGGTTGATGCTGACTACAAGTTCATGTACATCGGTGTTTCAGGCAACGGGTCAGCTTCAGATGCCCAGGTATACAACGCCAGTGACCTCAAGGGTAGGCTGGAATGCAACCACATCATGGGTTTCCCAGATCCAGACCCCCTGCCCAACAACACACAAGATGTGCCCTACTTCATCGTTGATGATGACGCATTCTCCCTCAGAACCTACCTCATGAAGCCCTACACTTCCAGATACCTCACCCGTGAAGAGAGGATCTTCAATTACAGGCTGTCCAGGGCAAGGCAGGTGGTGGAGAACGCCTTTGGCATCCTGGCCAACAGGCTCCAGGTACTTCTCACCACCATGCAGCATCGCCCAGAGACCGTGAGGAACATCGTGGAAGCTTGCTGCATCTTGCACAATCTCATGCGCACCCGCTACCCAGTGTTGCAGAACAGGCTCGTGGACCGCCAACAAGGCAATGGGGACATGGAGCCTGGTGAATGGAGGCAAGGACTAAACCTGATCGACACTGTGGATGTGCAAGGCTCCAACAGAGCTTCACGTGAAGGGAAGAAGCAGCGCAACCTCCTGAAACACTGGTGCAACTCCCCAGCTGGAGCAGTGGAGTGGCAAGACAGGATGGTAGATGCTTAATGGATGCTTCCTTCAGCCTGTCTCATCACACTGATGAGATTGTGTCATGTATGTTGAGTGGTCCTACAATGAACAGGGCATTTAATAAAGAGTTGTGTTTATGTTGAAATATGTTGATGAATGATTAAATTGTTATTGATAACAAAGGCCCTAGGTGTGGCACCTGGGAGGGTGGACCATACAGTCCCACTGTGCTTGCACTGGAGGCTTATCTATCCCACAGCTATTACACATCCCACAGCTATTTCTCATCC
>BLBF01017824.1:0-14663 GCA_015471245.1 Laticauda colubrina
CCCACAGCTATCCATCCCACAACTATCCTTATCTATCCCACAGCTATCCTTACCCATCCCACAAGCATGCAAAGGCTTAAACCATTTCTAAAAGTTTCCACCCAGACTTTATTAAGTAAAAGAACTGAACCAAGTGCATGAAGCAAAGATAACCTTTATTAATAACAAACTGTAGGACTTTATTAAAAAAAGCAAAATGAACCAAGAAAAGTGTCCCAAGCAAAGATAAAGTCAACAGGTAACAACCCAGTCTCTGGCACTGTTCTCAGTCACTCTGAGGCATGCCCATGGTCTCAGGGGTGAAGGGTCCAGGGGCTGTGGAGGTGGCAGTGGCTGGAGTGCTGGTCTGAGGTACCATTGGGGTGCCTGCCCCGAGAGTACAACAGGAGATGGTGTGTGCAGGAAGCTCTCAGAGAGCTGGCTCAGTCCCATGATGCTGAGAGGCCCTTCCTCCAGGACATGGGATGTCAGTCCCAACACAGATGACTGATTTTCTGAGGCTGGGCTTGGCTGTGGGGTATACAAGGAGTATACTGGGGCTGTCTGGTCTGCAGCTGAGCGAGGTGAGGTGTCGGTGGCATCTGTGGCTTCAGTGGCATCTGTGGCGTCGGTGGCATCTCTGGCAGGCAAGGAACCTGTGCCTGGACTGGGAAGGGCTGCCTGTGCTTCTGGAAGTCCTGGTAGCCATAGCCTTGGTAGGTGAGGGCCTGTGGAAAGCCTTGGAAGGGCTGTGACATCACCTGGGGTGGAGGAGCAGACCTGGACTGGGTGGGAGCAGGTTCAGCTAGGCCTGGAGGGTGGTGCAGAAGACCTGTGATCCTCTCCTTGATCACCTGGTACTGGGCTTAGGGCATTTCCATGAGGGACTGGTTCACGTAGGTGAGGAAGGGCTTTCTGTTAGAGGATGGAATCTCGAAGTGTATCAGCTGAGAGAGGAGATTTACGCTGCTCTTGATGGTGTCCCTGATCTCCAAGAGGACAGTGTGGCTCTATCCCTCCGGTCTGCCTCTCTGCCTGCTTTCTGTGGAGGTGGAGCTGGGGGTGGGGGTGGGTTGGTCTCTGGTGGCCGCGGCTACCCCTGGCCTCTGTGTCAGGGGATCCTCCATGTGCTCTGCCATGGTGTGTGCAGCTGTCAGGAGGGTCTCCATCATGGGGTGCTCCAAAGATACCTGCCTGGACACAGGAGCTGACTCTTGGCCAGAAGAGGACTGGCTGTCTGTGGGCTGCCTGAGAGAGAGGGTTGACAGAGGGGCTGCTCCTTGGTGGCGGATCTCACCCTCCAAGAAGCTGCACTTGGCCATCACATAGGTCTCTCAGTCCATCAGCTTGACCATGGCCTGGCCAGACTTCTTCAGGTGCAGCTTCCCTTACCAGGTGTGTATGTGCTTCCACCACCCCAGGAGGACATCCAAAGTGTAACCCAGGCTCTCCGCCTTCTCTCTCCAAGCCGCCTGTTTCCACTTGGTGTCTCGATAGAGCCTGTGTCCCTTCCTCCAGAGGTACTCATTCTCCCTCAGCCATTCGAGCACCTCCTCCTCATGTTCCTCTGCAATGGAGTACTGTTTCCTCTCCCCCTTTTCGTGTGATTGCCTCTTCCTCCCTCTGGCAGGCCCTTCTGGGCCCTCATCAGCAGGGCTTTGAGGTTCTAGGGGCTGGTCCACCACACCACCACCACCACCAGCAGCAGCAGCAGTAGCACCAGCAGCAGCAGTCGCAGCAGAGTCAGCACCAGTAGAAGCACCAGCACCAGCAGCACCAGCAAAAGCACCAGCACCAGCAGAGTCAGCCCCAGCAGTAGAAGCAGCAGCAGCAACAGCAGCAGAAGCCCCAGCAGAAGAAGAGTCAGCGCCAGGGGGTGACATGGTGGTCCTGTCCTTCTTGCCAGGGCTGGCAGGAGTAGGCACAGGCTTCCTTTTCTTCCCCATGGTTGTTTGCTGAAGATGTGTCTGGCAGCAGGTCTTTCCTCTTAATTGTGACCTGCTTGCGAGCTGCTTCCCTTTATATCCATGGGGCTGACGCAATGCATCCTTCCCGCATGCGCAGTGAACGCTTTGCATCTGCTAGGCATCCGCTAGGTGTCTGCTAGGCGTCCGTGATGCATCCGCGTCATCCGCTCAGCATCCGCTACGCATCCGCTCCTTCCGCTGCATGTCCGCTTCGCTGTTATCCCATGGAACCCCTGCAGATGTGTCATCCGCTTCCATCTTCTTCCATCTGCTTGGCTTCCATTGAGCATCCACTTAACATCCTCGCTACGTCCTCCCCACGTCCATTCCTTTCCGTTGTTGTCCATTCTCTTTATGCAAATTTGGGGCACTTTTGAGAGCGGATAACAATGGATGGAAAATTTGCTCGTCCGCTGTGTCCTTTTTACATATGTTTTGCATCCGTCGGCCGATGTGACCTGGCCTTTACAGTGCCAAATGAAGCCAGTACCTGAAGTTCAATTGTCTGTTTCCTTTTCTGCTCTGTAACTACCCATTTTCAAACTGCTTGCCAGCCTTAGAAAGGACTTTTGAATTGAGCCAAGCAGTCTCTTCTGAAGCAAAAGTACTATTTATTGGGGCTTTTTAAGTGCAAGGCAAGTGACCTTGGCATCACCTCAGCTTAGGGCACTTTATTCTTATCAAAGTGAGTTATCTTGAAGCTAACGCTGAATCTTTTCCTGCTATCTTATCGTATTTAACTTCTGAAAAAAGGAAAATGTCTCTTGCAAGGACAAAGTGACAAACTGTCTAAGCCCCCAGAAGTTTTGTGTGACTTGAAAGGTTGAATCTGTAGATACACACTCTGTTTCCTTGGCATGAGGCTGCAGCAAAGATGTTTTATTTGAGAGCTTCAGGTTCACCCATTACCTTCTTAGAAACAGTGACTTCAGAAAAGGCAGAAGAGTTGATGCAAAAAAGATTCTAGAAGTTTTAAAGGCCAAAATGCTCTAGTTTACTGAAGTGAATGGAAAGAAGGAACTTTTGATTCCTTCTGAAATATGAAAATATTTCCTGTTCTTCTGTTTACAATTTTTATCCTGCCTTTATTATTTTTTATAAATAATTCGAGATGGTGAAAATACCTAATATTCCCTCCTATTTTCCCCACAACAACACTATGAGGTGAATTGGGCTGACAGAGTGATGGGCCCCAAAACCACCCAGCCAGTTTTTCATCTCTAAGGTGGGACTAGAACTTTCAGATCAATGGCTGTCATATCATTTTAGAAACAGGACCCAAGTGACCAGGCCTTCCATCTGCTAATCTATTAGAAGCCATATATTCACAAGGACCTCCAAATTGGAATTGGTCCTTCGGGGATAATGCAACCCCATCCAGAGACAATAAAGGGATGATGGAGGAAGTCCAACATACAAAAACTAGCTTTCTCTTACTAAGACATGTTGTCTCCCATCCAGATCCTAACAGCATCCAGACAATGGGAAAATATTTCAACAGCATCTTCAGTGGGATCTGGGATCATAATATACATTTATTGTACATTTCATCAGTGTACTGCTGGTACAACACTGAAACCACTGGTTGGCCTGCTCTAGTGATATCTTTTGTGTGTCTGAAAGCAATATTCTTTTCTTTTTTCTTTCTCTGTACATCCCAACTTCTTTTAATGATGCACATTTCATGAATTTAAATTTAAATAGTTGCCATGTAATGAAATTATTGAATTGTGTAACAAGTGCATACATAAAATATAAACAAATGAATGGTATTTTCATCAGAGATATCAAAAGCGAATTAAAACACAATTTATGATCTGGGGTTCATCACACAGAATGGTCCCAAAGGTGCTTTTTCAAGAGGCAACTGGACTTCCTGGTTTTTCTTTGAAGACTTTTCGCTTCTCATCCAAAAAGCTTCTTCAGCTCTGGAGGGTGACTGAAAGTATTTTGAGAGTGGTAACTGAGGCTGTAATATGCAAACAAACATGTGGGAATACGACATGTTCTCCATTTTTCCCCCACACTGGAAAGGCTTTGTTGGGATTTTTCCCCTTTAATGTGTTTTATCTATCTGGAGCTTAAGTTACAGTTTTTGTGGCTTTATTTTAAAACTATAGCCATTTTTACCCTGTTAGTTTTTCACACTCACACTCAGACAATGCTCTGAAACTGTTAAAAGCAGAAGTTGGGATAAGGGAGTTACAACCCTGAAGCTTCAAGTTGCTGTTGCTGTTCTATAGGCTTTGTCTTTACTTTTCTTTGAACTTTACCAGATACGTATCAGGGAAAGGAAGGAAGGAACTCTTGGTATGTGGAATTCACAACACTATAAAATGAAAGCTAATTGTGTAACCATAAGGGAAGAAACTGGCTAGGAGAATAGCTGCAATTTATACTAGAGTTACTATGTGGACAAAAATAATTGTTTTGGCTGTGTTGATCTCATCAGTTGGTGAGTATGGCTTCTTTTTACAGATGCTATCTGAGACCCAGAATGAAAACAGAACATAAGCCACCCTGGATTTTGTTTAAACCCATCACAGTAATATGGTGTGTCAAAGAACTAAACAAGACATCACAATCTTGTAGATAGAAGACAATGTTTGGAAGGAGGTCAGCTGTTTCAGCTTTATTTGTACACAGAACCAGAGCTGTATTTCAAGCAATGACACCTTTTTGAAGAGTCATTCTTATAAAAAGAATACTTCTATTCCTTTCTTGTTGTGAAAAGAGGAGAAATAGTCACTCTAGGAAAATATTTTCTTCTCCTCTAACTAGCTGTCTAGATTCTGTGACTTGTTCTGTAGGACTGAAGAAAGGGAAATGCATTTTTCTTTTCCTAAATTGAGCTTTATCTCATTAATACAAGAGCAATTTAATGGAAAGGAGTTTCTCAAATTAAACTGGAAACTTGGACACCTAGACTCAGCCTGGAGAAAATGAGTATTCCAAAGCATTAAACTTACTTTATCAGGCATTACATCTGACAAGCTCTCATAAATTTTACAAAGATTTTAGCTTATTTTAATATGATGCAGACCTAGCTTAAAATATTCTCATGAAATAACTAAAATGAAGGTGCTCAGCAATAAATTAGATCTATTATCTATGCCACTCATGCATGCATACACACAGAGAGATAAACAGACACACACCACACATACATGCACACACAGAGCAAATATATTCATATATTACAGATGCAGAAAGACAGATAGTTAGATGTGACAAAAATGGGTGAAATAAATTAAATAAGTTCTTATTATCCATCCAAAACTTGTATGCTTACTTTTTGATGTTATTGGTTACTTTTGTAGAAAGGGATATTTAAGTTGATGTAACATGTCAGACAAGGTTTACCTGCTAAAATTGTTTGTAATACAAAAATGTACGTGTGCATGAGATATATCCCATTATTTTGTTTGCTTGTTTTCTCTTGGCCACTACAAAATCTTGGGGATCCTGAGCTATTTCCTACTCCCTCCCCCATCACTTTGTCAATTGGAATTGAAAAAAACGTAGTTGCTATTTTTACAAAATGAGCTCAGCTCAAAGAAATAAAGCTATTGTGGCTTAACTCTGGCCTCCTTTCAATCTATCAGGTTATACAAATCAAATTCCTAAGTGTTTTGTTTGGAAAACACACGAGGTAGACCGGGTTCCAACAACAAATACTTTTATTGTTAACAGTTAGTAACGGAACGCCGGCTGAAGCCGGGGCCAGCCCTTTTATACAGGCTGGCTTGCCTGCTTGCAGCCAATGGCAGCTATTTAGATTTGCCGCCTTTTTGGTATCTCTTTGGATTGGTTCCTAGTGAACCAATCCACTTGTCTTTTCCTTAGCCAATCAGAATGGTAGATTTGGAGTCATCCACTTTACATACAGAACACCCCTCCCTCCTTAGTTTAGTCCTACATGGTGACGTAGTCTCGCAGGTAGGTGGGGCTTTTCCGGGCTCGACCTGACCTGCGCGGTTCATTTCCAGTGAGGACTTCGACCGGTTCGGATGGGGCTGCTGTGTCGTCCGTCCTCCTCTCTGGAACCGTCTGGAAGGGTGAGTCGGCCATTTTACCGCCGCCTAAGTTTCTTAGGCCGGCGGTTCTGCCGCTCCCTCCCGTTTCCTCGGGGCAGGTCGAGCTGGCTTGGCTGGCCCCTTCCGAAGATCTCTCTTCGTGGGTCTCTTCAAACGGTGAGTCTTTTGGTGGCTCTTTTTGGTCGTTTTGAATGTTAGTTTTATTTTTAAAAAGTTCTTTATTCGTTTCTCGCCTTTCCCCCCCCACCTCGGTTTGCATTTCGCCGTGTTCCTTTGTGAATGTTTTTAAGTCCGCGGTTCTTTCCACAATTCGAGATCGAAGCTGGTCTATATGCCGCTTCCATTCCCTCCCATCGTCTAATCTTACCCGGTAGGATTTGGGGCCTGTAAGTTGGGTAATTTGCCCGGGTAGCCATACCGGGTCCCCGGAGAAATTTTTAGCGTAAACTAAATCGTCTGTCTCAAATTGTCTGAACCGTGTTGAGGAGTCAGGGGGGTTTTCTGGGGTGAAATTTGGGTGTAACCTATCCAGGTGAGATCTTAATTTTCGCCCCATAAGCAGTTCTGCTGGTGATTTATTTGTGATAGTACTAGGTGTTATGTGCTGCAGTGTGAGCAGCCGGTTTACTTTTCGTTGTGTATCTCCAGCGTCCATTCGTTCTAACCCCTCTTTTGTAAACCGGACCATTCTCTCTGCCCTGCCGTTCGCAGCCGGGTGAGCCGGCGCGGTTAGTGCATGTCTTATACCTAGGGAGGCTAGGTATTGCTCAAATGGTATACTGGTTAGCTGTGGTCCATTATCTGAAACGAGAATGTCAGGTATGCCATGGGTGGCAAACAGGCTGTCTAGTTGCTTAATTACGGCTTCTGTTGTCGTTGATGGCATGATTTTTACTTCAAGCCAATTGGAATAGGCATCAACGACAATCAGAAAAGTATGCCCCTTGGTAGGCCCCGCGAAGTCAATGTGTATTCTTGACCACGGTCCTCGAGGGGTTTCCCAGTCCTTAACGGGTGCTTTTGGTGGGGATGGTCTAATTGTTTGGCATTTGTGGCATGAGCTTACCCAATACTCTATGTCCTTATCAATACCCGGCCACCACACGTAACTCCTGGCGAGGCTTTTCATCTTCACCATTCCCGGGTGCCCTTCATGTAAAAGCCTAAGAACCCTGGGCTGCAGTTTAGCAGGGATTACCACCCGATCACCCCACAACAAACACCCCTTTTGGATGGAAAGTTCAGTCTGTCTGGCCCGGAAAGGTTTGGAGTTTTCAGTTTTTAGATTGTCCGGCCAGCCTTTACCTACCCAGCTAAGAATGCGGGCAGTCAATGAGTCTTTCGCGGTGGCTCTTGCGACATCATACGCTGAAATGGGTAGATCGGGGCATGTCTCGATTTGTAGCGCTGTCATCGTTGGTGCCGGGTCTGCGTCGGTTGTTGGCAAAGGCGCTCTGCTCAAAGCGTCCGCATGGGAAATTTGTTTCCCTGGTCGGTGTGTCAGAGTGTAGGAATAAGCCGCCAGGAACTCTGACCATCTCGTCATTCTGGGTGAAAGTATGTTAGGTGTTGGCTTGTTTCCCGCCAAAATCCCCATTAACGGCTTGTGATCCGTTATAATTCGAAAAGTCCTCCCATATACATATTCGTGGAAACGTTTTACTCCAGCGACAATTGCTAGAGCTTCCCTGTCCAATTGGCTATAATTCCGCTCAGTTTTTGATAGAGTCCTAGAATAATATGCGACGGGTGCTTCTCTGCCATCCGGTAGTTGGTGGCTCAGGACGGCACCTACTCCATATGGTGAGGCGTCGCAGGTCACTGTTAATGGCAGAGTGTCGCTAAATTGGATGAGAACGTTTGTTGATGTTAGCAGTCTTTTAATGTTTTGGAAGGCTTTTTTTTCTTTGTAACCCCAAGTCCAAGTAGCCTTTTTGTCTAGCAGGCGGTGTAGCGGTTCTGCTATAGTGGCTTTGTTTGGCAGGAATACATTATAGAAATTAATTAATCCTAAAAATGCTTGGAGTTCCGTTTTATTTTTAGGTTCAGGCGCGTCATTTATCGCCTTAATCTTTTTATCTGTGGGGTGGATGCCCTCTCCGTCTATTGAGTAGCCCAGGAATTCGACGTTGTTTTTAACTAGACAGCACTTCTCTCTTTTAACCTTGAGGCCAGCTTCTCTAAACTTAGTCAGAACCTTTTTTAGTCTGTTCCTTAATTGTGGTTCATCTCTGGCCGAGATTAGGACGTCGTCGAAATAGGGAACGACTCCTTGTATGCCATTTAGAAGGCGTTCCATTAGACTCTGGAAGACGCCAGGGGCTACGCTTACTCCAAATTGGAGTCGGTGGCATTTGAATGCGCCTTTATGGGTGACAATAGTCTGCGCTTCTGCTGTTTCTGGGTCTACTGGGAGTTGCTGATAGGCTTGTGCCAAGTCGAGTTTGGCGAAAACTTTGCCATTTCCCAGGGAATGGAGCAAATGCTGGACTACGGGCACCGGGTATGCGCTTGGTTGTAATGCGTGGTTCAGGGTAGCCTTATAGTCACCACAGATTCTGATGGACCCGTCTGGTTTAATGGGTGTGACGATAGGCGTTTCCCACTTGGCATGGTCCACAGGTTCTAACACCCCTTGGGCTACTAATTTTTCCAGCTGTTCCTCTATTTTTGCCTTTAGTGCAAAAGGAACTCGCCTGGCTTTTATTCTTCGTGGGGCTATTTGGGGGTTTAAATTGAAAGAAATAGGGTTTCCCCGGTACTTGCCCAGTGATCCGTCAAACACGTCGTGGAATTCTCTGACGAGGTCGTCTTCCCAGCCGGCTGTGGTCACTCGATCGACCCCAGTCATCCCGATGCCCAATGGCGCGAACCACTCGATGCCCAGGAGGCTTGGTCTGTCTTGGTTGACTATGGTCAGTGGAAGCACTTTGATGTGGTTTTTGTAGGCAACTTGAAAATGTCCTTTGCCCATCACAGGGATTTGGTTTCCCTGATAGTCTTTGAGGGTTAGGTGCTGCTTCATCAAGTCTTTGGTCTTGATACCTGGGACTAACTGTTGAATTGTGTCCCATGATACCATGGAGAGGAAGGACCCCGAGTCCACTTCCATTTTGCAGTGTTTTCCCTCGATTTCTACGACGATTTTAATTTTTCTTCCACTTTCCGTCTGGGAGCTTTGGATAATGACAGTTTGGTGTGTATTGGCTCGCTTTTCTTGTTGCCATTTTCTTTCGGCTCGACTTGGCTTGGCTCGTGTTTGGGAATTTCTGCGTCTCGTCGGGCTGTAAGATTTTTTATTTCTGCAGACCTTCTCGATGTGCCCTCTTTTTCTGCAATGTCGGCAGATGGCATCGAGGAATCTGCATTCGGCTCGTGGGTGGTTTCCTCCGCAGCCAGCGCATTCCCGCCACTTTCTCCGTTCGCGCTCTTTCTTGTTTGTGAGCAAACGGTGGACCTCGTCGTCCTCCTCGCTTGATTCGTTTGTTTCGCCCGACTCTTCATAATGGGTCGTTGTGGCAGGATGCTTTTTTTCTTTGGTTGATGTTTCATCACCGTGCGTGTTCATTTTCTTAAATGTTACTGCGGATTTTTTCGTAGTTTCTGCGGCGGTGGCTTCCGCAATGGCTTCGGTAACGGTGATGTTGGGCTTGTTGAGCATTTTGCTCTGTGCGGTTGAGTCTCTCAGGCCCAACACCACGCGATCTCTCATTGCCTCGTCTATGTTTGAGAATTCACACTCACCCCCAATTTGTCTGAGTGCAGCGACGAAATCGGCAACGGTTTCTCCCTCTCTCTGGTCTCTTCGGTAGAATTCATGTCGCTTTATTAGATTAGACACCATCGGGGCGTAGTGTGCTTTCAGGAGTCTCTGTAATTCTGTCCACGTTAATTGTTTAACGTCCCGAGGCTTGGCGAGGGCTTTAGCCATTTTAAAGACGGTTGTTCCGCAGTGCGTCAGGAACACGGCTCTCTTTCGTTGTTCGGAAATGCCTTCCATTTCGTTGCTCTCCAAGTACATTTGTAAGCGATCAGCATAGGAATCCCAATCCTCTTCGTTGGGATTGAAGGGTGCGGGCGGTGCGTTGTTTCCAGACATCTTAGTTGCAGTCTGGGCTTTTATCACCACGTGCAGGTTTTGTTCCGTTCAGGACGATCCCACCTTCGTCGCCAGTGTTTTGTTTGGAAAACACACGAGGTAGACCGGGTTCCAACAACAAATACTTTTATTGTTAATAGTTAGTAACGGAACGCCGGCTGAAGCCGGGGCCAGCCCTTTTATACAGGCTGGCTTGCCTGCTTGCAGCCAATGGCAGCTATTTAGATTTGCCGCCTTTTTGGTATCTCTTTGGATTGGTTCCTAGTGAACCAATCCACTTGTCTTTTCCTTAGCCAATCAGAATGGTAGATTTGGAGTCATCCACTTTACATACAGAACACTAAGTATAACAATCCTTTCCCCAAAATCCACTGACTTCACCTTCTACATTACCTGATGAGTTCACTGGTGGTGCAGGTTATTTCTGGTGTTATTGCTTTGGCTTCAGACAAGAAGTCTCTCCTGATTCTTTCCTAGCGCTCTCTCCCTTTCTCCATTCCTGGGACTGAGAAACTGGAATACAAAATTGTCAGAGTCTCAGATTTGTCCATACATGGAAAATGTATATTGTGGAATTTGTTCTGTATAGAGTGGTATACTCCAAATAACTTAATCTGATTGGCCAGAAAGGCCAGTATTGGATTGGTTCTTAATGAACCAATCCAAAAAAGCCACTGAAAGGTGGCAAAGTCAAATAGCTGCCATTGGCTACAAGCCAGCAGGCAAGCCTGTATAAAAAGGCTGCCGTGACTTTAGCCAGACTGTTCTGTTACTGTTGGCTGTTTAAATAAAAACTCTGTTTGTTGGAACCCGGTCTACCTCGCGTTTTTCCAGACACAACACTGGCGACAAGGATGGGATTGTCCTAAACGCGAGACCGAGCATGCGGCAGAAAAAGAAATCCAGACTAGAAGTGATGGCTGGGAGTAACGCGCCACCCGCACCCTTCAATCCCAACGAAGACGATTGAAAATCATATGTAGACCGTTTCCTGATGTTCTTAGAGAGCAACGAGATGGAGGAGATCTCACACCAGCGGAAGAGGGCTGTATTCCTAATGCATTGTGGACCATGTTCAAGATGGCCAAAGCATTGGCGAAGCCCAGACACGTGAAACAAATGACCTGGTCTGAGCTCCACCGAATGCTAAAGGCCCACTATGCACTGGTAGTGTCAAATCTCATCAAATGGCACAAGTTCTACAAAAGGAATCAAAAGGAAGGCGAGACCATCGCTGACTTCATGGCAGCTCTCCGACAACTGGGGGAGTTTGCGAGTTCCTGAACTTGGATGAAGCCATGCGAGATCGAGTTGTCCTAGATCTGAGAGACTCTAATTTACAAAGTAAATTATTAAATAAACCCAATATAACAGTGGCTGAAGTGATCGCAGAAGCCACAGCAGCAGAAACCACGAAAAAGTCAGAGGCCACTATGAAGCAAATGAACTCCAATAATGATGCGATGACCCTATCCAGAGGAAAGAAGCAAGTTCCCACTACAACACATCACGAAGACTTCGATGGTTCATCAGAAACGGAAGATGATGACGATGAGGTCCACCACCTGTACACCAACAAAAGCCGCGAAAAAAGAAATTGGCGGGAATGTGCTGGCTGCAGGGGAAACCACCCTCGAGCCGATTGCAGATTCCTTGATGCCATCTGCCGAGCTTGCAAGAAGAGGGGACGCATCGAGAAAGTCTGTAGGAATCGAAAAAATAACAGTCCAAACAGACGCAGTAACTCCCCACTACAAGCTGAATCGAAACAAGCCGAGAAAAAATGGGAGTGCAACAAACGAACCAGGAACCGAGAAAAGACCCATCAAACTGTCACTATTGGAAGTGCTCAGACGGAAAGCGGGAGAAAGGTCAAAATCATTGTAAAAATTGAAGGAAGCCCCTGCGAGATGGAAGTCGACTCAGGATCCTTCCTGTCAATGGTGTCTTGGAACACAATCAGACGACTGGTTCCAAACATCAAATTAAAAGAACTCCAATTAAATTAAAGTTAATTTTAAAAGACTACCAAGGAAACCGAATCCCTGTGGTAGGTCTAGGACATTTCCGAATCACATACAAGCAGCACGCTGAAGTCCTGCCTCTAACAATAGTCGACCGCGACCACCCCAGCCTCCTGGGCATCGAATGGTTCACACCATTGGGCATCGGAATGACCGGGGTGAGCCGAGTAGCCGTAACTGACTGGGAAGAGAGCCTGATACATGAGTTCCAGGACGTCTTTGACGGCACCTTAGGCAGGTACCGGCGGACCCCAATTTCCTTTAGTTTAGACCCCCAGGTAGCACCTAGAAGGTTAAAAGCCAGACGAGTCCCCTTTGCATTAAAAGCCAAAATAGATGAACAATTAAACAAATTAATTGAGCAAGAGTGTTCATAGAACCAATTGACCATGCTAGATGGGAGACACCAATCGTAACACCTGTTAAACCTGATGGGTCGGTATGCATCTGCGGAGACTACAAGGCTACCCTGAACAATGCTTTGCAGCAAAGCGCATACTCTGTGCCAATCGTGCAACATTTACTGCACTCGCTTGGGCGAGGAAAATTTTTTGCCAAGCTTGATTTAGCCCAAGCATATCAACAGCTTCCAGTAGACCCAATAACGGCCAGGCACAGACAATAGTAACTCACAGAGGGGCATTCAAATGTAACAGACTTCAATTTGGAGTAAGCGTTGCCCCAGCTGTTTTCCAAAGCCTCATGGAATGCCTATTAAATGGAATTAAAGGGGTTGTTCTATATTTTGATGACGTCCTAATTTCGGCTAAAAACACGACCCAATTAGAGACAAGACTGAGAGAGGTGCTCACAAAATTTAGAGAATCCGGCCTGAAAGTCAAAAAAGAAAAATGCTGCTTAATGACTGATTGCATCAAATTTTTGGGTTATTTAATTGACAGAGAGGGTATACACCCTACAGAAAAAAAAAGTCAAGGCTATGAGAGAAGCACCACAGCCAAAAAACAAAATGGAATTGCAAGCATTTTTGGGTCTAATAAACATCCAGTGAGCAATGTAATGGTTCTGCTATTGTTGCTTTGTGAGGGAGGAATACGTTATAGAAAAGAAAACTAGTTGAACTTGGGGGCATAGAGAGCAAAAAGCATTCCAAGGCATAAAAAATCTGTTAACCTCAGACACCATTCTTATTCAGTTTAGTAACACACTTCCATTGACGGTCACCTGTGACGCCTCACCATTTGGAGTTGGTGCCATCCTGAGCCACCAACTGCCTGACGGGAGAGAGGCATCCGTCGCCTTTTACTTGAAAACACTTTCTAAAGCAGAACGCAACTATAGTCAACTAGACAGAGAAGCCCTGGCAATTGTCACCGGAGTTAAACGCTTTCATGAGTACCTCTATAGGAGAATATTTTCCATTGTGACTGACCATAAACCATTACGAGGAATTTTGGCGGGAAACAAACCCACACTGAACATTTTTCTCCCCAAATGACTAGATGGTCAGAATTCCTAGCTGCGTACTCCTACACATTGATACATCGACCCGGGAAACAAATCTCCCATGCAGACTCATTAAGTCGAACACCGCTGCCAATGACGGAGGAAGACCCGGCACCAACAATTACCACCCTGCAAAGAAGCCTGCCCCGAACTGCCAATATCTGCGAATGATATCACCAGAGCCACTGTCAAAGACCCAGTGACTGCCCGCATTTTAAATTGGGTAGGTAAAGGCTGGCCGGAAAATCGAAAAACTGAAAACTTTAAACCTTTCCGGACCAGACAGACTGACCTGTCAATACAAAAGGGGTGTTTATTGTGGGGTGATCGGGTGTTAATTCCTTCCAGATTACAAACTAGAGTGTTGGGTATGCTTCATGAGGGCCACCCAGGCATCGTAAAAATGAAAAGCCTGGCTAGAAGCTATGTCTGGTGGCCTGGCTTAGACGGAGATATTGAATACTGGGTTGCTACATGCAATAAATACCAGAAAACCAGGCCATCACCACCACAAGCACCTATAAGGGACTGGGAGACCCCACGAAGCCCCTGGTCTCGGATCCATATTGACTTTGCGGGTCCTACTAGGGGGCATACATTTTGGATTGTCGTAGATGCATACTCAAATTGGTTGGAAGTCATAGTAATGTCATCTAAAAAAACCGACGCTGTTATCAAACAACTCAACAATCTATTCACAACCCATTGGTTGCCAGACGTCCTTGTGTCTGACAATGGGCCACAACTAACCGCTATACAATTTGAGCAGTACCTAGCCTCTTTAGGAATATGCCATGCACTAACCGCGCCAGCTCACCCGGCGGCAAATGGCAGGGCCGAGAGAATGGTCAGATTTACCAAGGAGGGTTTAGAAAAAATGGACCAAGGGGATGTCCAGGATAAACTAAACCGTTTACTCACCCTCCAACATATCACCCCCAGTACTGTAACTAACAAGAGCCCGGTAGAATTGTTAATGGGGAGGAAACTTAGATCACATTTAGATAGGTTACATCTAAACTACACCTTTGAGAATCCTCCTCCCCCCCCCGACTCCTCCAGCCATTTCTGCATGTTTGAAATCAGTGAT
>BLBF01017836.1:0-17499 GCA_015471245.1 Laticauda colubrina
ATGGGACAATTCCGAGTCGCCTACAAACATCACGTCAAGGTGCTTCCACTGACCATAGTCGACCAAGACAGACCAAGCCTCCTGGGCATCAAATGGTTCGCGCCATTGGGCATCGGGATGACCAGGGTCGATCAAGTGACTACAAATGGCTGGGAAGATGACCTCATCCGAGAATTCCAGGACGTTTTTGACGGCTCACTTGGCAAGTATCGGGAAAATCCCATTTCTTTCAATCTAAACCCCCAAATAGCCCCACGAAGAATAAAAGCCAGGCGAGTTCCTTTTACACTAAAGGCAAAAATAGAGGAACAGCTGGACAAATTAATAGCCCAAGGGGTGTTAGAACCTGTGGACCATGCCAAGTGGGAAACGCCTATTGTCACACCAATAAAACCTGACGGATCCATTAGAATCTGTGGTGACTATAAGGCTACCCTGAACCACGCATTACAACCAAGCGCATACCCGGTGCCAGTAGTCCAGCATTTGCTTCATTCCCTGGGAAAAGGCAAAGTTTTCACAAGGAAAGTGTTCTTGTACACCTAGCAATTTTGGATGAACAATATTTAAAACTGCAGATCAGAGAGTGTTTTATCTCACTTTTTTAAAAAAAATGTTCATTATAAGAACTAATGTGAGAAGGGTCATGGGAAAAAGTAATTCATTAAGATAGAATTTCCACAAAGAGGAAATACCCTCTTTGTGGGTATTATTGATGTATTAATTATTTATGTTATTATAATTAATTAATTAATATTATAATTAATTAATTAATTATTGATTAATGTTAATATATCAATAATTTTGAGGGGTTTTTTTTGGGGGGGGGTCATTTTTCTTATTGTAGTAGATTTTTTTTAAACCCTTAAAATCAACACTGCCCGAACAGGGCATAGTTTGGAAGTAATTGTAGGCCATTATGAAATGATAGTTTATTTTAAATTAGGGCTTTTTTTGTATATTTTCTGGGGGGAAAAAGAGAATGTAAACAGGTTCCCAAATGATTGCAATGCTGCTGCGAGGATACATATAGCTGCAGAAAAGTCAGTGAATTTGAGTGGCAAACTATTTTCACACCTTTCCATGATAAGGATAGTTTTCTTATTCATTTCATTTGTAAAGCCACAAGGTTATATGTGCAGTTACAATAATGTGTGTTGATTATTAGGCTTTCGTATCTGATTTCTTTCATTATATACCTCATAAGGAGAAAATTCCTAACAGTGAGAGCAGTGCAACAAATTGCAACAACAGTGCAACAAATTGCCTTCAGACGTTGTGGGTGCCCCATTACTGGAGCCTTTTAAGGAGAGACTGGGCAGCTATTTATCAGAAATAGGATAAGTCTCCTGCAAGAGCAGGAGGTTGGATGAGATGATCGCCAAGATCTCTTCCATCTCTGTTACTGTTACTAAATAGTAGATCATCTAAGAAAATATAGAGATCTACATTAGCATATCTTTTCACTTGGGTACAAATGAAACTTATGTCTTTATGATACTGGTAGAATTTAACTGAAAAGAAAATCAAACATATTTGAATCAGTTGTTTGTTTATTTTTAAAATAATAATTTAAAGAAATACATCAGTTGCTCCATGTTAAGTATAAGTATTTAATATGGCAATAATACAGCCAACTGTGTTCTAGAATAAAGAAAAAATGTTTGCAAAAAAATAAAATATCTTCTTCAAGGTAGTTGAATTATTACTCTGCTGACAATGTTATTTCTTTTGTGTAGGACATATATGTACAGTTGCTTAACATGTAGTTAATACTTAATATGCACAGTTGCTTAACACTTCTTTTGCTTCCCACAATGCTTTTGGAAAGATTGATCAAAATCTGAATCTTAGAGGTTAGTGCATACTGTTGAGGTATTCCCCATTAGGAGAATGAGTGCACTCAGGGAAACATAGTGAGAGTGGTGATGAATAACACACAACCAGCACACAGATATACTGAATAGTAAAATGAAGACCACCAAACAGTCCAAATCAAATGTGGTTAAAGCAGTTAGTATCAGTCCAGGGATAATCCAAAAATGAAGTCAAGTATTATAAACAAAGTTCAGTAAACAGAGTTTGCTAACAGTCACAACACTCACAGCAATCCAAGCAGAATGACTATCAGGCAATACAGCAAAACAAGAAGTGCAAGGAAAAAGAAACCAGGTTTCTGGCTCCATCTTATGGCCATTGGAGGAACCTCAGCCAATCACAATTACAGCATTCTCTTAAAGATACAGTATTAAATTACTATCCTGGTTTACATATTTTCAACCCAACTGTTAGGTGACTATCATTCCTAACATTCTCCCCCTTGGGTAGGACAATACATAAAACTTTACAGTTTCAGTCCATATTCTTTACAGCAAGTCTTATATTTTACAGTGCCTTGGGCTTACATAAAATGATCAGCAGTTATTTTCTGACATACAGTACTCCAGTTTAATCATTTTACTTTGAACACCTTGTCTCACATTTAGATATCTTAGATCGATGTGTTTTGATCTTGTCTTTACAGCGAGATTGGAAGCCATCTGAAATGCTGATTGGTTGTCTTCATACACAATAGCTTCCTCTACATTAATTCCCATATCTATCATTAATTGTTTATAACAAACGAAAACTGCACATAACAGAGACAAACATGATAATTCAGCCACCATTGTTGATCAACTTAGATGTTTTTGATGAATACACCGCCATCCAATTAACACCTTTCCTAATAATACTACAGTACTTGATGTTGATTTACATGTGTCAGGAATATAAGTCACCTAATGGGTATTTGGGTTAGAAATATATAAACAGGGATAAACATTTTAAAACTGTATCTTTAAGAAAATGTAAAACTGTAATTAGGTGTGGTTTCTCAAATGGCCATAAGATGGAGCCAGAAACCTGATTTGTTTTTGTCTGAGTCTCAGAAGAGAGTGTGAGTGTAGCTCTGTTTCCTTCTGTTGGAAAGTATTGCCGTTGCTCCATTTTTTCTAATTGACTGATATTACTGGATTTAAAGGCCCTGTCACACTGGCCGACGGATGCAAAACATTTTTAAAAAGGACACAGCGGACGAGCAAAATGTTCCATCCATTGTTATCCACTCTGAAAAGTGCCCCAAATTTGCAAAAGCAGAGCGGACAACACGGAAAGGAATGGACGGGGAGAGGACGTAGGGCGGATGGAAAGCAGATGCTCCACGGAAGCCTAGCAGATGGAAGTGGATGGGAGCGGATGGCACATCCGCAAGGCTTCCGGGGGAGCACAGCAAAGCGGATGTGGAACGGAAAGAGCAGATGCAGAGCGGATGCTGAGTGGATGAAGCGGATGTAGAGCGGAAGCCTAGCGGATGCCTAGCGGATGCCTAGCGGATGCCTAGCGGATGCCTAGCGGATGCCTAGCGGATGCCTAGCGTTCAGTGCGCATGTGGGGAGGATGCATTGCATCAGCCCCACGGATATAAAGGGAAGCAGTTCGCAAGCAGGTCACCATTAGAGGAAAGACCTGCTTCCAGCCAGCCAGCCAGCCAGACAGCAACCCTACAACCATGGGGAAGAAACGGAAGCCTCTGCCATCTGCTGCCAGCCCTGGCAAGAGGGACAAGACCACCCTCCCAACCCCTGGCCCTGACTCTGCTTCTTCTGGGGCTTCTGCTACCCAACCTCGCTCTTCTGGTGCTGGGGCTTCTGCTGATGCTGCTTCTGGAGGTGGTGCTTCTGCTGGTGCTGCTTCTGGTGGTGGTGCTTCTGGTGGTGCTTACTCTGCTGATGCTGCTTCTGGTGGTGGTGCTTCTGCTGGTTCTTACTCTGCTGGCACTGCTCCTGGTGCTGGTGCTTCTGCTGATGCTTACTCTGCTGGCACTGCTCCTGGTGCTGGTGCTTCTGCTAGTGCTTACTCTGCTGGCGCTACTCCTGGTGCTGGTTCTTCTGCTGGTGCTCCTGGTCCTGCTCGTGCTCCTGGTCCTGCTGCTGGTGCTGCTGTGCTGCTGTGCTGCTGGTGCTGCTGGTGCTGCTGGTGCTACTGGTGCTGCTGGTGCTGCTGGTGCTGCTGGTGCTGGTGCTGGTGCTGGTGCTG
Organism: Laticauda colubrina; assembly: GCA_015471245.1. Classification (NCBI taxonomy): domain Eukaryota; kingdom Metazoa; phylum Chordata; class Lepidosauria; order Squamata; family Elapidae; genus Laticauda; species Laticauda colubrina. The sequence continues at coordinate 4,078 of BLBF01017836.1, forward strand.
GTGCTGCTGGTGCTGCTGCTGCTGCTGCTGCTGCTACTGCTGGTCCTGCTGGTCCTGCTGGTCCTGCTTTTGCTGCTACTGTTGTTGCTACTGCTGCTGCTGCTGCTGGTGTGGAGGAGAAGTTCCTACAACCTCGAAGCCCTTCTGATGAGGGCCCATATGGCCCTGCCAAAGGGAGGAAGAGGCAGACACATGAACGGGAGAGGAGGCAATACACCATAGAAGAGGAACATGAGGAGGAGGTGCTGGAGTGGCTGAGGGAGAATGAATATCTTTGGCGGAAGGGACACAGATTCTATCGAGACACCAAGAGGAAGCAGGCTGCTTGGAGAGAGAAGGCAGAGAGATTGGACTACACTTCAGAGGTGCTCCTCAGCTGGTGGAAGCACATGCACACCTGGTACGGGAAGATGCACCTCAAGAAATCTGGCCAGGCTGCGGTCAAGCTGATGGACTGGGAGACCTACGTGATGGCCAAGTGCAGCTTCTTGGAGGGTGAGATCTGCCACTGAGGAACAGCCCCTCTCACAACCCTCTCTCTCAGGCAGCCTGCTGAGAGCCAGTCCTCTTCTGGCAAAGAGTCAGCTCCTGTGTCCAGGCAGGTATCTGTGGAGCGTGCCACGACGGAGACCCCCCCAACAGCTGTACTACCCCTGGCGGAGCATGTGGAGGACCCCCTGACGCAGTGGGAGAAAGGAGACGGCACTTCCACCACAGCCCAACCCTCATCCACCCCCAGTTCCACCTCCACAGAAAGGCAGAGAGGCAGAGCCACACTGTCCTGCTGGAGATAAGAGACACCATCAGGAGCAGCGTAGATCTCCTCTCTCAGCTGGTACACACCGACGCCCCATCCTCCAACCACAAGCCCTTCCTTACCTATGTCAACCAGACCCGCATGATCATGTTGGAACCCCAGTACCAGGTGGTGAAGGACAGGATCACAGATCTTCTTCACAACCCTACAGACTAAGATGAACCTGCTCCCACCCAGTCCAGGCCTGCTCCTCCACCCCAGGTGATGTCACTGCTTTTCCAAGGCTTTCCACAGGGCCTCCACTACCAAAGCTACAGCTACCAGGAGGTCCAGCAGCACAGGCAGCCCTTCCCAGTCCAGGCACAGGTACATCGGACGCCACCGGTGCCACTGATGCCACAGATGCCACTGATGCCATCGATGCCAGCCACACCACAGATGCCACAGATGCCACCCATGCCACCAATGCCACCGATGCCAGTCCTCGCCCAGCTGCAGACCAGACAGCCCCACTACACTGCTCCTTCCTCCACCCCACAGCTAAGCCCGGCCTCAGAACATCTGTCATCGGTATTGGAGCTGAAACCCCATGTCATGGAGGAAGGGGCTCTCAACATCACGGGGCTGAGCCAGCTGTCTGAGAGCTTCCTCAACACACTGTCCCCTATTGTCCTCTCAGGGCCAGGCACCCCAGTGGCACCTCAGACCAGCACTCCAGTAGTAGCCACCTCCACAGCACCTGGACCCTTCACCCCTGAGTCAGGGCACGCCTCAGAGTGACCAAGAAGAGTGCCAGAGACTGGGTGGCTACCTGTTGACTTTATTTTTGCTTTGGACACTTGACTTGGGTCATTTTTCTTTTACAGCTTGTTATTAATAAAGATTATATTTATTTTTGTCAATAAAGTCTTGGTGGAAACTTTTAGAAATGGTTTAAGCCTTTTCATACTTGTGGGATGGGTAAGGATAGCAGTGGTATGGGCAGGGATACCTTTGGGATGGGTAATAGCTGTGGGACAGATAAGCTTCCAGTGAAAGCATAGTGGGACTGTATGGTCCACCTTCCCAGGTGCCACACCTTTGGCCCTTTATTATCAATAACAATGTAGTCATTGATCCACACATTTCAACATAAACACAACTCTTTATTAAATGCCCTGTTCATTGTAGGCCCAATCTCATCCATGTGATGAGACAGCCTCAAGGAAGCATCCATTAATCATCTATCATCCTGTCTTGCCACTCCACTGCTCCAGCTGGGGAGTTGCACCAGTGTTTCAGGAGGTTGTGCTGCTTCTTCCCTTCATGTGAGACTCTGTTGGGGCCTTGCACATCCTCAGTGTCTATCAGGTTTCGCCCTTGCCTCCATTCCCCAGGCTCCATGTCCCCATTGCCTTGTTGGAGGTCCAAGAGCCTGATCTGAAAGACTGGGTAGCGGGTGCGCATGAGATTGTGTAGGATGCAGCAAGCTTCCAAGATCCTCCTCATGGTCTCTGGGCAATGCTGCATGGTGGTGAGAAGTACCTGGAACCTGTTGGCCAGGATGCCAAGGGCATTCTCCACCACCCGCCTTGCCCTGGACAGCCTGTAGTTGAAGATCCTCTCTTCACGGGTGGGGCATCTGGAAGTGTAGGGCTTCATGAGGTAGGTTCTGAGGGAGAAGGCATCACCCCACGATGAAGTAGGGCACATTTTGTGTGTCGTTGGGAAGGGGGTCTGGATCTGGGAAGCCCATGATGAGGTTGTGTTCCAGCCCTTCCTTGAGGTCACTGGCATTGTATACCTAGGCATCTGAAGCTGACCTGTTGCCTGAAGCATCGATGTACATGAACTTGTAGTCAGCATCGACCATGGCGAAGAGGATGATGCTGAAGAAGCCCTTGCAGTTGAAATAAGTGGACCCTGACTTGGCTGGAGCTTTGCAGGCCATGTGCTTGCCATCTATGGCTCCAACGATGTGGGGGATGTTCCATTTCTGATACCACTGCTCTGCAACTTTCTTCCAGCCTTCTTCAGTGGAGGGGCACTGGAGGAGCTCCTTCAGATATTCTTCATTGATGGCCTGCACCACTTCTCTGACCACAATGCTGATGGTGTTGTGTGGCACCCTCCAGCCATACTGCATGCTCCTGTAGGTGGTCCCTGAGGCCAGGTGGCGCAGAATCAGTGCCACCTTGAGCCCAGGGTCCAGGCTGGGCCGGAAGTTGGTGTTTGCCTTGGTCAACCTGGGTCTCAGCCACTCCACAACTTCGTCAAACATGGCTCGAGGCATCTTCATGAAGTTCTGGAATGCACGAGGGTCTTCGTTCCTCAGCTCCACCATCAGCTTGTTGTACAATCTGTACTCTGCTCTTCTACTGATCCATCTTCAGACCCAGACACTTCTTGGCCTCCTCCTTTTCTTCCCATAGTACAGTTGAAAGAGCCTGTAGATGGCTTTGCACTGTTGCAGAATAATGGTGGCTACCAAAAGGACTGTGTTACGATCCATGGTGGACATCAATGGATGCTGTGGAAGAGCAAGAGCCAGATGAAGGCTGCAGAGGTCTGCACAGCAGGGCTGCTGGACTGAAAGTGAGGTCCAGGTGAGTTCCTCCCCCTATTTATCGGCAATATAGGTTTTCCACTTGGTGTCCTTTTGCATCCTCTAGGCATCCTCTAAACATCCTTAATATCCGAGATAGGTCCCCTCTGCAAACGTTTTTTCCATTTTAAATGCTTTCTTTGCGAGTTGCATCTGCTTTCATCCTTTCTCCGTCTGTGCTACTAATGCTTTGTGTCCGTTCTGCATCCGTTTCGCTTTCTCCCTGTGTCCGTTTTCCACTGGAGCAGATTTGAGTTGCGCGGATGCGCAGCGGATGCCTAGCAGATATAGCGGACACATAATGGATGACGACGGATGTAGAACGGATGTTCCCCATATGCGTTGCAGATGCAGAATGGACGCATTGGATACATTTTCCGCTCAAAAAGTTTTGAGCAGCTCAAAACTTTTGAGCGGATGGAACCTCTGTCGACAGATGCTGTACGGATAGAGAGGATGAAAAATGGAGGCAGTGAGTACAGAACAGATGAATCGCATTGACCAACAGATGACAAGTGTTTCTCTCCATTTTATATCCTCTTTCCATCCATTGGTGCAGTGTGACATGGGCTTAATGTAAGTCTGTTACTAAACTGTTTTTTGACACTGGACTTTGATATTTGGATTATCCCTTGATTGAAAACTGACTGATTTAACTGTGAATGACTTTGGACTGCCTCTTTTGAACTTTGCTTAAACCTTTCTGGAAGTAAAAACCCTACATTTACTATACAGTGTATCTGTGTGCTGTATGTGTATTATTGAAACACTACTCTCAAATACGTCTCCATGTGTGCACTCATTCTCCTAACGGGGAATTACCTCAACAACATGTAGGTACATCTGTAGTAAAACTTGAATCGGCATATGCAGTTAAACTTAATTCATCCTTAGGCTCCAAACATAATGCATAATGCATTGTTTGTTTAAGGTATCTCAACACACACTTAGCAGCTTGCCTGTGCCTTTCAGTAGGCTCAGTGTTAAACCCAGATAATTGGTTAACACCATATGCTATGTCTGGCCTAGACCAATTACTGAGATAGGATAAACTACGAGTTAAAGATGGATAAATATCTTGATCAAAAACAGGATTTTGCACATCACTGTGACTAAACTCCTGGCTCATTGGTGTTTTAGCCAGTTTACAAAATTCCATTTTAAAGGTTTTCAGTAATTGGTTAATTTTATCTGCCTGTAAGATTTGGTATCTGTTGTAACTATGTATCATTCATGTGTTTGCAACTGTGTATCATTGCAACTATGTATCATTCAGGCATTTGCAACATTGTATCATTCACGTGTAATCATTGAGCTTCTGTCTCCTCAGTGACCTTTTACAGGGCACGTACAGAGACAAGGAGCTAAACCTCTGTAGAAATAGCCTATTTACATTGAGATTACATTGTCTGGCATGCAGCTTTGTGAAGAAGGAATATCCTGATCAAATTATAAATCTTGCCATCCTGTCTGACCTGGTATCTTACCTTGTTTGAGCTATTGTAAATCCTGTGTATCCTGTCTGACCTGGGCTTGACCTAGGCTCTGAATAAACAATCACCCCCTTTTGAATGAGCATAATAAAAGAGTGTGTCCCAAGACATTCTGGGCGCACTCATCCCGAGGAACTTCGTCTCCTGTCGTTTCTTTCTCCTTCGCTCCCTATCATGAGACGCCCATCTAATGCGGGATAGCAGATACCGCATTCTGGTGACCCCAACGTGATTCCCTAAGGGGGATACGTTGCGACACGCTCATATCTTACCCGCTCGATGGGAGCTGTGCATCGCCAGGCCTGAAGCGAATTGCACATCATCGGATCTGAAACATGGTCTCGACTTTCGTAAGTATGGGCGGAAACTTTTCTCAACAACAGACAGAGCATCTGAAGGAATTGAGGGAGTTAGTCGCTTCTTCTTCTAAATACTCTGCTAATTTAAAGGGCTCGCCTGTAAAAATTAAACCTATTGCTACATTATTGACTTATGTGTGGCAACATTGTCCCACTTATCCAGAGAAAGGGTCCTTAAAAATCTCCATTTGGCAAAAAATTGGTGATTATCTCCATAATCCTCCTCGTGCACCTATTGGCATTTTGGTCACTTGGAGGAAAATTATGGAGGCTTTAAAAGTCCATTATAAAATAGAAGCAGAGAGTGTATTTGAATCTCCTCCACCAAGTTATGATAACTTTTCTGTCCTTCAACCCTCCGCTCCCAATGATCATAAGTCATTACGGGAGCCTCCCTCCATCCAATCCACTTCCTTAAATGTAGAGCCCTCGTGTCCTCCACCACCCTCCCGAGGTGGGGGGGGTGTTGTAAAAGCCATTCAACAAGCCTTTTCTGAAGGAGAAATGGATGAGGACACCCTTGCAGCTGCCTCCCTTTATCCTATCATACAAACCGGCAATCCTCCAGCTCCTCAGTATACCCCAATGCCGTACAAAATAATTAAGGATTTAAAAGCAGCTTGCAAGGAAAATGTATTCAATCTCGCTATGTACAGGGTCTTTTAGGATCAATAGCCCAACCAGGAGCTGACTTGATAAATGCTGATTGGCGTACATTATTTGCCATGATCCTCACGCCTTCACAATTTTTGGTCTGGGAGTCAGAATTTCATAAGCGTACTGCAGCCGCAGCCGCTAGAGGCTTACTGGCAAATGTCACTCTAGATATGCTTAACGGTACTGGCACTATGCTTACCGTTGCCCAGCAGACTGCCACAGACGCAGCTGCTTTCCCTATATTACAGGATTGTGCTTTGGCCGCTGCTCGAAAGGTTGATAATGCGGGATGCGTGCCCAAATCTTTCTCTAAAGTTATTCAAGGACCTTCTGAGCCTTTTTCCTCCTTTATAAATCATCTCACAGAAGCCTTAGAGAGACAAATTGATAATGAGGAGGCTTGTAATGAATTACAATTGAAACTTGCTTATGAAAACGCAAACGCTGATTGTCAGAAAGTTTTGCAACCATTAATTAATAAGAAAAATGTTACCTTGGCAGATTATCTTACAGCCTGCCGAATCATAGGAACCACATCCCATTCCATGTCTACTCTGGCTACAGCCATTACTGAAGGCATGCAGCAGAACATGAGCTCTCTTCTTCCCATTTCCCAACAAAATACTCGCAAAATGGGCAATTGTTTTAATTGTGGCAAGCCAGGTCACTTTAAGAGCCAATGCAGAGCCCCGGGCGGGGGAGCAAATATGTCAAGAAACCAGATAGCTCGCCCAAAGATGCCATGCCCTCAATGCCAAAAGGGCTATCACTGGGCTAATCAGTGCAGAGTCCAAAAGAATGAACAACAGAATAACCCTGCAATCATCCAAAAACCTTTTTTGAATCAGGGAAACTAGAAATGGAGCAGGCAGCCAGCCCACAACAAAGGCTGCTGAAACTTGCAACTTTTCTTCTTTCGCTTACGATCTTGTTGCTAATGAAACTGTTACTTATCTTCCTGGTGTCGCTGACTTTCTCTTTGTACGTCCTGTTCAGCCTTTTCATATGCCCCCTGATATTCCAGTGCTAGTCTTTCCTGTAAGGGATTTAGCTGAACAAGGTATTCTTGCCTCTCCTTTTCTGCATGACCCCAAATCTTTCTCTAAAGTTATTCAAGGACCTTCTGAGCCTTTTTCCTCCTTTATAAATCATCTCACAGAAGCCTTAGAGAGACAAATTGATAATGAGGAGGCTTGTAATGAATACAGAAGTTACTATAAATGAGGGGGATTTTGTGGCAAAAATGATTGTGCTCTTAGACCAACAACAAGAGCAACTCTGTGCAATTGAAAGACCAATTAGTCAACCAAAACCTACGGTAACATTCTTATTGAATGGTCGATCCTTTCTTGGTCTTTTAGATACTGGAGCGGATATTTCCGTCATCCGAACCGCTGAGTGGCCAAACACCTGGCCTGCAGATGTGGCACCAGTGGTGAGAGGAGTGGGGGGACTCCAGGAGACTCGCATTAGCAGAAACTGGGTAAAAGCCCATTCCCCTGAGTCTCAATGTGTTGCTTATATTAAACCAGCTGTAATTCCTCTGTATACTAATTTGTGGGGAAGAGACCTTATGTCACAGTTTAATGCACAACTTACCCTCCACTAACCATGCTTTATTTGCATTTGACTCACAATAACCCTGTGTGGATTGATCAGTGGCCTCTCCCTTCTATAAAGCTCGAAGCCTTACATTCTCTTGTTCAAGAACAATTAGATAGAGGTCATCTAGAACCTTCATTGAGTCCATATAATACCCCAGTTTTTGTTATCAAAAAGAAAAACGGCTCTTGGCGCCTCCTTCAGGATTTAAGGGCTGTGAATTTGGTCCTCCTTCCAATGGGACCCCTGCAATGTGGTCTTCCAAATCCTAACATAATTCCTCAAGAGTATGACCTTTTCATTATTGATTTAAAAGACTGTTTTTTCTCCATTCCATTACACCAGTTAGATAGAAAATTATTTGCTTTTACAGTACCAACCTTAAATAATCAGAGACCTACCAAACGATATCAATGGAAAGTCTTACCGCAAGGCATGTTAAACAGTCCAACTATGTGTCAATTTTTTGTGGATTTAGCCTTGCAACCATACAGGGACAAATATCCTCATTTTTTAATCTATCATTACATGGATGATATATTGGTATCTGCACCTGGCCCAAAAGGCACGGTATTAAAAACTCTGCCGTGCCTGACCTCCATTCTAGGTAAAGCAGGTCTCACAATAGCCCCAGAAAAAGTACAATCCAAACCACCCTTTTCCTATTTAGGTCACAAGTTACTTGCTTCAGCTGCTGTTCCTTCCCTTCCCCTCCCAACACTTCCCCCGAAACCCACACTTGTGATCTTACAACAGTTCCTAGGAACCTTAAATTGGGCACGTCCTTATTTGGGTTTGACCACAGCTACATTAGCTCCTCTTTTTAATGCCCTCACACAAGGTAAAGCCCCATCTGATGTTATCATTCTAAATAAAGAGCAGTTGCAGGCATTAAAAGACATTTCTCATTCACTGGCTACTCGATGGGTGGATCGAGCTATAGAAAATTGCCCTTTATCAATTGCTTTACTAAATACTGTTCAGAGACCAACAGCTGTTATTATGCAATCTCATCAGACACAGGTTCTGATTTTAGAATGGCTGCATTTGTCTCACACCCCACGAACCACAATCACTAGTAAAGCCTCTGCATATTCCCAGTTGATCTTTAAAGGTCAACAAATATGTAAACAACTCATGGGATGTGAGCCTGTTTCAATATTCACTCCTTGCTCACTGACCACGTGGGAAATGCTATGGTGTAATTCAGAAGAACTACAATACGCTTTAGAAGAGTGGCCAGGGCAAACTTCTTGCCATTTACCAGCAGACCCACGTTTCACTTTTCTTAAAACTCTCCCTTTTGAATGGCAATCCCCTCTCTCAATATCTCCATTAGTAGATGCACCTACGCTTTATGCAGATGGGGGGGAAATGTATGGTGCTTGTGCATGGTACCAGGAGGGAGAGTGGAAAACTAAAATTACCCCTCCGCAATCTTCTGCTCAACAGGCAGAACTTGCTGCATCTCTTATTGCGTTTCAACAGTTTCAAAAAGCTCCTTTTAATTTAATAGTAGATTCCTTATACGTTTCTCAGATTTTGAAAAATATATATCAAGCCTATTTATCTCCTAGCATATCTGTTCCTTTGTTAAAATTGATGCTTCCTATACAACAATGTATCAAGAAGCCGTACGCATCCATTCTTTGTAGCACATATCAGGAGCCATCAACCTCTTCCTGGTATTTTACAGGAAGGAAACAAGGTGGCAGATGCAGCTGCAGCAGCTGCATCAGGTAAATCAATTTGTAATCTGACAGCAGCCCAAAGCCATGACTATTTTCACCAAAATAAAAAGGCATTAAAAAAACAATTTTCTCTAACTCAGGCAGAAGCTGATGCCATTATTCAACAATGCCCCACATGTAGTAAGCAAGGACATTCCATTCCCATAGGAGTAAATCCTAGAGGATTAAAAGCTTGTGAAATTTGGCAAATGGATGTAACTCAGTATCCACCTTTTGCCCCTTGGAAATATTTGCACGTTTCCATTGATACATATTCAGGGTTTATTCTGGCTACTCCTCAAAGGGGAGAAACTGTAAAACATGTCATCAATCATTCAATTTGTACCTTTGCCTCGCTGGGACGTCCAAAAGAAATCAAAACAGACAATGGACCTGCCTATACGAGTTCTGCTTTCCAGGACTTCTGTAACAGATGGGATGTAACTCACAAGTTTGGGATTCCCTATAACAGCCAGGGGCAGGCTATTGTGGAACGAGCTCACTTATCTTTGAAACATGCTCTTGATCGATATTCGTTGCGGGAAAAACCTCCCAACCTCCCAGCATTGCAAAATTCTCTTAACATTTGTCTTTACACTTTAAATTTTCTTAATCTGACTGGCATTCCTCCTACTTCTGCTGCCTCACGTCATTTTTCCTCCCCTTCACCACCCCCAACAGACCTCTGGTACATTATCGCAGATTGCCAGATCCCACCTGGCAGGGTCCCGCTGAGCTTCTCACTTGGGGACGAGGCTACGCTGCGATTTTACTACCAGACAAAACCACTTGCTGGGTCCCTGGTCGGGCGGTAAGACCCTATCATGGGAATTCCTCCGCTACATCTGCATCTTAAACTCTTCCTGATATTCTTACCTATATCCTATTTGCAATTTCTACCTTATTCATATCCTACTTATACCTTTGTTCAACATGGTCATTGGACCACATTAGAATTTCGCTTTATTAATTATGATAGTGACTGTCGTATTGTTTGTTGGCATAATAATCTTCCCATAAATCTATCTCCTTATATTCACACATACTTCAACAAAACCTATGCTTCCTGTCAAAAGATTATTCGTGTAAAAGCCACTTCATTAACAGAAGGCTATTATACTTGTTCCATGTGGGTACGTCATGAAAATGCTACCCATAGCTTTCACTCTGTCACTTCTGTTTTGTTTACAGAACACTCTATCACTCACTCTTTTGTTCCTTCTTTACTCTTCCTATGGAAAAGAACCTTAAAATCTTTTCCTCTATTCAAGCTAGATATAGGGGGACCTAAATGTCCTTCTCTTGTATTACGGGTTCCTCCAACCCAACTAACATCCTTGATGAATGACCAAATTAATCTTCATTGTCATTATTGTAATTATTATCCTTTTTCTACTAATTGCATTCCCTTCTCATCTCGTAAATGTTCTACAACTAACTTGTCCATAGTCCTCTCTCCTACTTGTGATGCTTTTATATACCCGAACTCTGATCCTGCCAACAAACGACGCTTCAAAAGAACTGTCCATGATGATCCGCAGAAGCCTCATAGAAAATATAATATTACTTGGACTATAAAAGACTTTCAAGGCATTCGTTTAAGCTCTACAACCAATTCTTCTCGCATAGAAGACTTCTACCCACCACTTCAATTCGATTTGGCAGAAATGCTTGTAGGCTCCACCGCCTACAACTCGCCTTCTCATCCAACAGAGCCTAGTCATAGAGTGGTAAATAAATATAGGTTTTATGTATGCCCCAGACAGCCCGTTTCCAACACTCAGTCCCCTGCAAAACGACTTCTCGACTGCGGGGGGTCGTCGGATTACTTTTGCAAAGCCTGGTCGTGTGTTTCAACTGGACATATTTATTGGGATCCGGGCACTAAGGGTGATCTCATTACTGTCACTCGCACCACATGGGATATTCCATGCAGTGATAAAAAATTGCCCAAATGCAACCCGGTAACCATAAGGTTCATGGACCAAGGCAAGAAAAGTACCCTATGGGACACTGGCTTGAAATGGGGTGCCTGCCTAAAAGGAGTCTGGCCGGAAAAGCATTATGGAAATATTTTTTACATTCAACGTCACATTGAACTCCCTCGCTCTAACCCGGTGGGACCACATGAAAAGGTTATTAAATCCCCATTCTTGCAACCCATAACACAGGGAGTTAACCCATTGATTCCAATGATCAAAGCTTCCTATGCTTTGCTGAACTCTTCAAACTCATCAGTTGCCTCCACATGTTGGCTTTGTATTTCTGCCTCTCCACCTTTTTACGAAGCCATCGCTTCCCAAGAATCCATTGCTAATTCCACATCAGACGAACATTGCCGTTGGACGAACTCCACTATTACTGTTTCTTCCATCACGGGGGTTGGTTGTTGCTTGGGAAATATTCCATCCAATTACTCACAATATTGTCATAATGTTTCTAATGGCTATCATTGTAATGTATATCTTCCTAAGAACCGCCTTGGCCGCACCCACACCATCGGAGGATACTCTGCAGTCTACACCACTTCAGGAGGAAATTTAACATCACGCCTGAAAGGAATGTATTTTATCCCTGGCAATAACTGTCTGGGTTTGTTCCACCGGTCTCACAGCATGTGTCTACGGGGATGAACTTATTAAATCCAAATCATTTTGCATTCAAGTATGGCTTGTACCAAAAATAAACGTGTATAACTCTGATGATTTTATATCCCTACAGGCACCCATGGAATACCCCCTCAGAGCAAAGCGGGAAATTATTAGTACTCTCACTCTAGGTTTACTGCTTGCTCTGTGCACCACGGGCGCAGCCACGGGCATTGCAGGACTAGCTGTCTCTGAACAAAAAATTACAGCTCTGGGTTCAGTCATTGATGATGATTTATTACGAATTGAGAAATCAATTACAGCTTTGCAAAACTCCTTGACGTCCCTCTCAGAAGTGGTCTTGCAGAATCGTAGAGGCTTAGATCTGTTATTTTTAAAACAAGGGGGATTGTGTGCTGCGCTTAAAGAAGAATGTTGTTTTTATGCTGATAACAGGGGGATCGTGTTGGATTCTATGAAAGAATTAGAAAAACGCTTAAAAGATACAGAAAACGAAAGGTTAAACATGTATAATTGGTATCAAGGCTTGTTTTCTATTTCACCATGGCTTACAACCCTTATAACTGCATTGGCAGGACCATTAATAATCATTATATTGATATGTATTATAGGACCTTGTTGTTTTAATAGAATATTGCAATTTTTGAAAAATCAATTATCCTCCATAACTGCTAATGTTAATGTGTTATTGCAAGCTCATGTTAAGTCCTTAACACCGGACGAAAAAATGTCATTGTTGAGTTACCGCTCCTTGGACAACCCTGACACTGACGGATCGCACTCCTGCCTAGATGACTGGGACGGTGAACATTTCAGAAAAAAGGTTCCTGTCTTCTTGGACAAGGAAAAAGACTCGTCATAAATAATAAAAACAGAGGAGATGTTGTAACTATGTATCATTCATGTGTTTCCAACTGTGTATCATTGCAACTATGTATCGTTCAGGCATTTGCAACATTGTATCATTCACGTGTAATCATTGAGCTTCTGTCTCCTCAGTGACCTTTTACAGGGCACGTACAGAGACAAGGAGCTAAACCTCTGGAGAAATAGTTTATTTACATTGAGATTACATTGTCTGGCATGCAGCTTTGTGAAGAAGGAATATCCTGATCAAATTATAAATCTTGCCATCCTGTCTGACCTGGTATCTTACCTTGTTTGAGCTATTGTAAATCCTGTGTATCCTGTCTGACCTGGGCTTGACCTAGGCTCTGAATAAACAATCACCCCCTTTTGAATGAGCATAATAAAAGAGTGTGTCCCAATACATTCTGGGCGCACTCATCCCGAGGAACTTCGTCTCCTGTCGTTTCTTTCTCCTTCGCTCCCTATCATGAGACGCCCATCTAATGCGGGATAGCAGATACCGCAGGAATCCTCCCCTAGTTTTATCTATTTTTAAACCAAGATACTGTTTTGTTCTATTTGTAAAGTGGGTGACTCCAAATCTGCAAACCTGATTGGTCAAATAAAATAAGCATTGGATTGGAACCATTGGAACCAATCCAAAGAGCTGCTAAAAGGTGGCAAATTTAAACAACTGCCAATGGCTGCAAGCAGGCAAGCCAGCCTGTATAAAAAGCTGGCCTCGGCTTCAGCCAAGTGTTCCTATTTACTAACTAGTTGAA
>BLBF01017839.1:0-11895 GCA_015471245.1 Laticauda colubrina
TTCTTTCTTTCTTTCTTTCTTTCTTTCTTTCTTTCTTTCTTTCTTTCTTCCTTCCTTCCTTCCTTCCTTCCTTTTTCTTTTCTTTTCTTTTCTTTTCTTTTCCTTTCCTTTCTTTTCTTTTCTTTTCTTTTCTTTTCTTTTCTTTTCTTTTCTTTTCTCGTCTTTCTTCTGATCTACTGATTACCCTACCTAATCTTGAAGACTGAAAAACTCTTTTTGGTAAGGCTACAAATTCCATTCTAAATTTTCTTTTAGATTAGATTCTGATTTCAAGAGACTATTTTTAGCTCTTCAGTTGTTTGAGGGCCATCACTCCCATTTTCTACATACTATTTTTTACTAATCTTATGTGTAAAAATATTTTTATTTTTATAAATAACTCAAAGTGGCAAACATAAGTATACTTCCTCATCCTATTTTCCCCACAACAACAGCCCTGTGAGGAGAGTTGGGCTGAGAGAGAATTACTTGCCCAAAGTCACTCAGCTGGTTTTTATGCCTAAGGCGGGCTAGAATTCAATCTTTGGTGCCTTCTAGACCGGTGCCTTAATTTTCCCATTTAAAGAATATGTGCTACATGTGCACATAACAGAGCATGCTTATCAGAAGTTCATCATATTCAGATCTGATAATTAATCTGGGTAACAGAATATTGGCTTTCAAGAGAGTCTAACTGGGTAATCTTCTCACTTAAACTGCATCCTTTATTCCCCCAGTTTGACTCAATATATGATCCTGGCTTATAGTGGTTAGAAACTGCTCATTCCTTCAGAGTGAGACAATATAATTTCAGTTGCATGAGCTTAGAGCCTAAACAAAGAAATATTCAAAGTGCAAATAATGAGAATGAGAAGAGGTCTACATATTTTGTCCACATAAATATTATATGAGGTGAAGGATCAAGTATAGTTTGCAATGATAGAATGCTGAAAAGGGCAGAAAGTGGAAGAAATAAGAAACTCTATGGAATTAAGCAAGAGCTAGGTATATCTTTTTTTCTTTATACTTCACTTGTCTTTGGAATTAGCACACTGTTGCTTTCTCCAAATCAGCACAAGCATTTGTGTGCATGTGGCTGCACAGCTAAAAATATACTGTATATTCAAAAGAATATATATTTTCATGACAGTCTGTAAAAAATTTTTATGGCTTAAACAAAATAATGGGGTTCATTTCTGTATTTTATGCAGGAACACAAATATAGCCTGCTTTGAAGTAAATAGTAACTCAAATTTATATTTATTGTTAGGGAAGGAAGATGGAGTTGGGTTAGATGAAGGAAGGAAAACTGCTCTTTTGAATAATGTGGGAAAACTATTCCAAATTTGTCTCTTCGTCCATACAAAATAGACTTGCACTTGCACATCTGCTTTAAAAATGCAGTTTAATAAATGGGGAGAATACAAATGATGGTGAAAAATAGTTTTACCTAGTGTCACCTTTGTCTTCTGAGAGCAAATAATTCTTATTTCTTGAAGTTAAAAATGAAATCAAGTTATCATTGCTATTTCCTTCTGATGAGAAAATACACTGTGATGTTCATTCTGAATTTGACTTCCAAGTTAATTTATTTATTTATTTGATTTGTCAATTGCTTACAAGATAATAGGTATAAGTATATACATAGTTATGAATACATGAAATGGGTACATATAAGAAAAATAAAAGAAAACAATAGGACAGGGATGGTAGGCACATTGGTGAGCTTATGCACGCCCCCTACAGACCTCTTAGGAAAGGGGTGAGGTCAATAGTAGACAGTCTAAGGTTAAAGTTTTTGGGGTTTGGGGAAGAAACTATAAATAGCATAGAGTGGAGAAGATTAAAGTGTAGGTCATATGTGTCTCTGGATATATTGGCTCTGGTGGCTTTTTAAAATATGTGATGCCCTCAGAATACATTTGTCAGCCTTCAAGATTTTCTTCCTTTACTTTGCATCTTTCAACTGTCATAAGTAAAGAGGGGAGGAGGGGGGACATGATTATGGGAAGCGAGCTGGAGGTTTTAGAAAACAGAACTGTAGAAGTTGGGGGGGGGGAGTTTCTTGCTTAGGCTTCTATCCTATGCTATGTGCAGCCACAACTCTTTATCAAAATATATCAAGGTCAATGGACAGAAGCCTCATCACCACCTGGAGATGCCCATATGATGTGGTACACAACTTTTAATTGGATGAGCCAATTTAACTATTGGGGGTGGGAACGTTGCCATCAGTTTGTATATATGATTTATGCATTCATTTTCTCAGATTCGGAATTCTTTTGTTGCTACCACTTGACTTCCAGTAAAAGATGTCTTTTCTCTGATTAATGGAGAAAAGTATTTTTTTAAATACTAAATATTTCTTTTTTGGATTTTGAATGGAGCACCAGCTGACAACACTGTTCACTAAGCTGTCCCTTTAAGCTAATTAGATTGTATAGCTAAAGCTACAGAAAGCCTTCAGTTTGTGCCTGTCTATACAAAAGGCAACAACCATCAAATAGTTTCTTTTGATGTGTTTAAAAACTAATTTCTATCAAATCAGAATGTCCATTTAAAGGTACATTTTTGATGATAATTTAAGATATAGTTGGGATAAGCATATTTAAAAAGAAATAATTGCTTGGAGCCAAAAGATAGTAAAGCTGAAATATCAACTGCATTCTAAAAGCTAGTTTCTGCTGTTTTGCATTGATGCCATTATTCATTGTCCTAAGGAAACATATATTTTTTATTGAACAAATGAAATAACTACAGATGTGGATAGGAAGTAGAAGAGCATGGTCAAGTTGAATATGGTCAATTCCATCCAGGAAAGTACTTAGAAAATTCTCATTTTATTTATTTATTTATTTATTTTATTTATTTATTTTGTCAAGCATGCATTTGATAATATATATATAAGTATAAACATAATTATTATTACATGAAATAGATATGAATAAAAGGTAACATTAAGACAGGGACGGTAGGCACGTTGGTATGCTTATGCATGCCCTTTATCCTCATGATCCTAGAGTGGGGCTGTCAAACTTTAGGAAGATCATTTTCTGGTCCTATAAATTTTGATTATTGCCCTGAGACCTCTACCACTATTGACTAACTTTTAAAACATAATTTACAGACTATTCATTAGAATGTTGGCATTTTATAGTTTGCTTAGAATGTAAACATCTTCAGTCCTGAGGGAGTTAATTAATCAACTAGTAGCATTCCGCCAAGTCTCTGTAAAACAAAACTTAGAAATTATGATTTATATAGAAGGTTGGAAGTGAATATCAGTGTCATTCTCCCTCAGGAGCAAATTATAAGTTGTAGAAATGCTTAAAGAAGGACAACAGGAAATCAGTGCTAAGAGATCAGGACCAGTAGTTTAGTTGCTCATTACTATAATTCAGGCCAGTAAGTTCCAACTTTTAAGTTATTATACCAGTAACTAAGAATCTACTGCATTAGGCCTCTCTATACTTGAATCCAAAATCCTGTTTCTTTTAGTTTTATTTAGATATATAGAGTGACATGAGACCCATAAGGTTCAAGTGTCAGGAAGGCTTGATGAAATTTATCTCCAGTAAGAATAAAGCTTTCCTATGTAACTTTGTAGCCCATAAGTAACTAAACCAAGCAATATCATTATTTAAAAGTTACCTATTTTCTGTTCAAAACATGTACATTTTGAATGCTTCATCTATCCAACAATCATGAATAAGAATAGGAAGAGTCTAAAAAATCAGGTTTTTAAAAGTGTCATGCTGGTGAGGCTTCCTGCAAACCATAAACCCCTAGCTGAAGACACTAGCATTTGAATAAAGGGCAGCTTGCCAACTTCTCATGTGTCTGTACCTGACTTTTCTTGCCAAGCAGTTATTAAGAGTGACCCTTCAGCTGATGAGAAATCACTTACTGACAAGAGATCTTAATCAAAAAATTATTTGGGGGGGGGGGCGGAAATAACTCTTGTGCTTTCTCTCCCTTGTCTTCCCAATCCCTGCTTATGACTGCTCAGAATTCCTGACTTCTTGCAGCAGGAAGCCACAAATCTGTAACAGTGTTGCAGGAAGAATCTGATCAATTAGCCTTGCTTCTTCCCCCTGAAGAAAACTTTAATTTTATATCCAAAGTGTATTTGCATATCTTTGAAAGCATCAAAATGTGGCTCTGATCTGGCCAATCCACAAATGTTGTTATTTGAGGGAATTTTAGTTTTATGCAAATAGAACTAACCATGAATTCTATTTGCAATTAAACTTAATCTTTAACTTGAATATGGTTTAATTATAATGGTTTTAATGGATTTATTTTTAAACTAATTTTATATAAATTACTTGATTAAATTACATTTGGTAAATGGTGGAGATGTGTGTGAAACAAATATCATATTCTATATCCTCATTGGCAGCTTCTTTCCAGTATGTCAAATACAATTCTTTCCTATTGGTGGCCTGTATTCAGAGGTGGGATTCAACCAGTTCTCACCAGTTCTTAACTTTTGCCCAGTCTGGAGAGCCGGTTAATCCCACCTCTGGATGGCTCTGCCCACCCCACCCTGCCCCTCCCAGAAGTCCCCCCTGCATCCTGTTTTGGCTTCCAGGATGGTGCAGGAGGTCTTCCAGGCCCAAAGTGGGGCAAGGGGGGGCATCACGTGGCGCCCCCATGCCCAGTTTTGGCTTCCAGGCAGAGGTGCTATTCAGCAGGTTCTGACCAGTTCTGGAGAAATCCTAGGGTGAGTTGGGAAAAGGGATTTTGCATGATCATTACTGTGGGGTGAGTTGAGAATGGGGAGTTTGCATTATGATTGTTCATAAGTAAGTAGGAACCAGTAAAAGAGAAATGGAAAAATCTCTATCTGTAGATCAGCATTTTTCAGTCTTGGCAAGTTCAAGATTGTCCCATGTTAACATACTTCAAATAGTCTATTCCTATTGGTCAAGAAATACTAGAAGCTCATTGGTTTCTGTCTCGATGCTGATTGGCCAATAATAGCTAACCTATGATTGGCCAACTCAGTGGCGGGAAAAACAAGTAGCTGTCATTGGCCACTAGCTGTGAACAGCCTCTCTATAAAAATCGCTGCTGTGGCTCCTGGTTCAATTCTTCGCGAACACAACACTGGCGACAAAGGTGGGATTTTGAGAGAGGAGACCAGTCGAGCACGTGGCATCGAGAACCGAGCAGATGAAATGGCCAGAATCAACTCACCACCCGCACCATTCAACCCAGCAACAGAGGACTGGGAATCCTACATTGATAGATTCCTCATGTTCCTGGAAAGCAACGATTTGCAAGGAATCCCAGACAACCAAAAAAGAGCCGTGTTCCTGACACACTGTGGGCCCACAGTGTTCAAGATGGCCAAGGCACTGGCAAAACCAGAAGATGTGAAACAGATGGCCTGGCCAGATCTAGAGAAGCTTCTGAAGGCTCACTACACACTGACCGACTCCAGTCTTATTTGGAGACACAAATTTTACAAATGGGACCAGAAGGAAGGTGAGAGCATTGCAGATTTTGTACTGGCTCTCAGGGACATTGGAGGGGCATGCAAATTCCTTAACATGGACGAAGCCATGAGGGATCGCGTGGTGCTGGGACTGAGAAACCTCACCCTACAAAGCCGGCTGCTAACACGGCCAAAGATTACAGTTACTGAGGCTATTGCTGAAGCCACGGCGGCAGAAGCAACAAAAAAATCAGCGGCCAAAATACAGCAGATGAATGCGAACTCATCCAAAACTCCGACTGAAACAAGCCAGGGCTCAGAAAAGAAGGCAGAGAGTGCACACAAAACCACCACACACTACGCCGAGAGTGGATCGCCCAGAATCGATGACAATGATGAGGAAGAGATCCACAGACTCCAGGCTGAATGAGATCGACGGCTTAAGAAAGGTTGTAAGTCGGGGTTTCAGTGCGCCGGGTGTGGAGGAGACCACCTCCATTCTGAGTGCCGGTTCTTAGACGCTGTGTGCCAGTACGCAAGAGCTACAGCCCCCGACGTAGAGAAAACACACCACCAAGAACTAAAGATAGACAAACGTGGAGCCATGAGAGTCGTGAAAACAAAGGCAAGTGACTAAACGAGAACTATAGAAAAGAAGAAACACACCAAACCACCATCATCAGACACTCTAACGCAACAAATGGCTGAAAAGTACATGTGGCAGTCCAGAGCGAGGGCCAAGAATGTAAAATGGAGGTAGATTCCGGATCGTACCTATTGATGGTGTTATGGGATACCATTAAAAAACTAGTGGCAGAGCTGAACTAGAACACCAATCGCTAATCCTAAAGGACTACCAGGGAAACAGAATACCGGTAGTCGGACCCGGACATTTCCAAATAGCTTTCAAAGAACACAAGAAAATCTTGCCACTAACCATTGTAGACCGAAACCAACCAAGCCTATTGGGATTCGAGTGGTTCGAACCTCTAGGAATTGGAGTGACCGGCATTAATAGCATCGCTGACACAGATTGGGAGGAGAACCTGATGAGGGAATTCCAGGACGTCTTTGATGGATAATTAGGCAAGTACCGAGGGTCCCCTATTTCATTTAATTTAGATCCAACAATAACTCCAATGAGGCTGAAGTTGAGGCGAGTCCCCTTCACAGTAAAACCAAAGATTGATGATGAACTTAACAAACTAATAGCACAAGGTATTTTGGAACCAATTGGAACCAATTTGGAACCAATTGCCAAATGGGAGACCCCAATTGTGACCCCAGTTAAACCGGATGGGTCCGTGAGAATCTGTGGAGACTACAAGGCTACCCTGAACCATGTACTACAACAAAGCGCATACCCTATTCCAGTAGTGCAACACCGACTACACTCATTGGGGAAAGGCAAGGTCTTTGCAAAGCTTGATCTTGCCCGAGCATACCAACAATTACCAGTTGACCCCGAAACAGCAGAGACGCAAATGATCATGACTCATAGAGGAACCTTCAAATGCAAAAGGCTGCAATTTGGAGTCAGTGTAGCCCCAGGGGTGTTCCAAAGCCTAATGGAGCGGTTATTACAGGGGATAAAAAGAGTAGTCCCATACTTTGATGATAGTGTCAGCTAGCAACGAGAGACAACTGGAAGCACATTTCAGAGTGGTTTTACAAAGGTTCCAGAAGGTGGGACTCAAGGTAAAAAAAGAAAAGTGCCAATTAGCCACCTCAAAAGTCAAATTCCTGGGGTATCAAATTGACAGAGGGCATCTACCCCACAGAGAAAAAAATTAAGGCAATCAAAGAAGCACCTAGACCAAAAAACAACGTAGTGTTGCAAGCATTCTTGGGACTTATAAATTTTTATAACGTTTTTCTGCCAAAGAAGGCAATGATGGCGGAACCACTACATAGGCTTTTGGACAAGGCAGCCACCTGGACCTGGGGATGACGTGAAGAGACAGCGTTCCAGAGGGTAAAAGACCTAATCAACTTCCGACTCGGTATTAATGCAATACAGTGAGACACTACCATTAACAGTCACCTGCGAGGCATCACCATTTGGCATCCGAACCGTACTTAGCCACATCCTGCCTGATGGGAGAGATTGCGTTCTACTCCAAAACATTATCAAAAACTGAACGTAACTACAGTCAATTGGACAGAGAGGCATTAGCAGCAATATCTGGTGTCCATGAATACCTTTACGGTAGGACTTTTACCCTTGTTACAGATCACAAACCTCTATTGGGAATACTAGCCGGGAACAGAGCCACCCCAAATATGCTATCTCCTAGAATGACAAGGTGGTCCGAGTTCCTGGCAGCCTACAACTATAAACTGATTCACCGACCGGGCAAAGACATTTCCCACGCCGATGCATTGAGCCGTACTCCCGTACCAGAACTAGGAACTGATCCAGCACCAACCACATCCACCCTACAGATTGAGACATTGTCAAACCTACCCATAACCAAAGCGGACATTGTGAGATTGATGGCAAGAGACAAAGCCTTGTCACAAGTCTTAAACTGGGTATGAAAAGAGTGGACGGAAAACGAGACAGACATTAATTTTAAATCTTTCAAGAATAGGCAAACTGAACTGTGATTATTAAAAGGTTGCATATTATGGGGGGACCAGGTGGTAATACCAGAACTGTTACAAGAACAAGTACTGAGCATGTTGCATGAAGGCCACCCGGGCATTGTACAAATGAAATCCCTGGCCAGGAGCTATGTATGATGCCCAGGAATGGACAAGGATATTGGGAAATGGGTTGCAACCTGCGGGAAATACCAAAAATCCTGACCTGCACCCCCTTCAGCACCTATACTAGACTGGGAAACACCAAGGGGCCCCTGATCACGAATCCACATAGATTTCGCAGGTCCAACAAAAGGATATACATTTTTAATCGTAGTAGACACTTACTCCAATTGGCTAGAGGTAAGCATCATGAACTCGATCACCACAGAAGCAGTTATTAAACAACTATGGAAACTATTCACCACACATGGGTTACTGGACTTGTTCGTCTCAGATAACAGCCCACAGTTTACTGCACTAACATTTGAAAAATTCCTCGCCGAACATGGCATAAGACATGCTTTGACAGCACTGGCTGCTGATCGGCTGCCAAAGAAACTTTAGACAAATTAGACTCAGGGGACATTCAGGAAAAAATTGAAAAAATGCTCACCATACAACACATAACACCGAGCGCTACCACAAATAAAAGTCCGGCAGAATTACTAATGGGCAGAAAATTAAGATCACAATTAGATAGGATACACCGAACATACACCTTTGAAAAACCAACTGACTCCTCCAGGAGATACCGCGCATTCAAACCAGGAAACTTAGTATATGCAAAAAATCTCACCGTACACCCACTGTGGGTACCAGCGAAAATAACTCAAATAACTCGGTCCTATAGACAAGACACAGATGATGGCAGAACCTGGAGGAGACACATTGATCAGTTATGATCACGAACACTGGAATGCACCACTGATGATCACGAACACTGGAATGCACCACTGATACACCCAGACACGAAGACCAACACACACTCACACACCAGAAACAGTACAAACACTGCACAAAAATATTAATATATCAACCAGAGAGCGGGGAGACCCCTTAAACACAAATTAGGGGGGAGGGGGAAACCCTCCGGCAGAGCAAGAAACCCCACAAAATCAAAATATACACAATAAACAACATTCGCAAATAAATTCAGACAAAAACAACGACCTACCCGCAGAAGTCTTCGGCGAAGAAGAGCAAGAGGCACAAGATGCTGCTCCGGAAGGGAGCAGCTGAGCCGACTCTACCAGCCCGAGTAGGCTGGGTGGGAGCGGCATGGCTGACTCCACCTTCCAGGAGGTTCCACAGAGAAGGACAGGAGAAACAGCGATCCCATCCGAACCCGCTGAAGACGACAACACAACTAAACTGCGCAGGTCAACTAGGCAACCTAAAAGCCCTACTTACGTGACTATGTAAGATAGGACCATACCAAGAGGGGAGGAGTGTTCCATACTAACCTACTTCAAATAGTCTATTCCTATTGGTCATATATTGGTCATAGAAGCTCATTGGTTCCTGTCTCGACACTGATTGGCCAATAATAGCTAACCTATGATTGGCCAACTCAGCGGCAGGAAAAACAAGTAGCTGTCATTGGCCAATAGCCGCGAGCAGCCTCTCTATAAAAAGAGCTGCTGCAGCTCCTGGTTCAGACGGACTTTCTGCACTAAATAAAAGAGCTGAAGTTATGCTGGTCTCCAGTCTCATTCTTTGCGAACACAACAAAGATGGGTGAACTTCATGCTGTCTGGGAATTCTGGGAATTGAAGTCCATGCATCTTAATGTTGCCAAAGTTGAGAAGCATGTGTCTACACTAGAGTTTAGGATTTTCAATTCCTGTTTTATTTAGAGTTTGCTGAAATTAAATAAATCAGTTGTGGTTTCATTAATAAATAGTGATTAAAGTGATATGAACTGGACTTTCTGTGAGAAACTGAAATTAAAAGTTGATCTGGGCTTTGATGATGAAATAAGGCATCATGGAAATAATGTAGACAAATGTTAATCTTAGAGTAAGAGTTTGGTTTTTTTAAGTTATATCTGGACCAAACAAAGTTGGAAATAATTCTTTTTCAGTTTTCCTTCTTTTTCTCTTTTTTTCTTACACTTTCACTCTTTTTTTCCTGAAGCTTTTCTTTTTTCAAATCTGTTTTTTATTTGTTTATCCCTTAGCTTTGTGTTTTTTTATGTATGAAGGTTCAAATATTCATCCATTATAATTCTACATCCCTTATTTACATTTAGAATGAAATCCACTGGGAGCCATCTCATATAAGGCAGGCTCTGAGTCCCTCTAACCAAAAAGTATTTATCAATAGAAGATAATATTTGTAGCTGAGGGTTGAACTGTGGGTTCCTTGGTGCTCTCTGACCTTGATGGTTTTCTTGCAGATGTTTCATTACCAAACTAGTTAACATCATCAGTACTAGAAGGGAGTAAAGTTTGCTCTTATTTTCATATGCTAGTGGCTTACCATGTTGATCAGTTGCTTCACAAATGATTTGATTGGTACCGAATCTCTACAGCCTCAGGCAAAGAAGGGCTATTCTGCACCCCCTCCCTCAAATATTCTTTGAAATACATAGTTTCCCAACATTCCTTTAGGAACCTCCAACATGCAAACTGTCGTTACTCATCTTAAAATGAATCCTCTTTACCTAGATCTTCAAAATTTGTTGTTTGCTTGAAAGGTGTGTAGCTAAAAGTCAGTTTACATTTAGAGTACATGACTGTGGGGATGTTTCTTATAACCAAACAAAAGTGTATTTTCTGTGCAGTTCATACCCTTTGCTCACTGGATCTGGATGTCACAAAGCAAAGTCACATTTTGTAATTAACCTCTGCACACCATTTTGGCTGGCAGAGTGCTCAAGAAAGCTGAGTGCTGTCACTCCCCCTGGCCACACCCATCCTGGCCATGCCCACCCAGCCACACCCAACCAGCTGGTCATTAGGGCAGAGAATCAGTTGTTAAATTATTTGAATCCCACCACTGCCTGTATTATTGGGAGAGCTGAGAATTCTTTTATTGCTGTTTCTGTTGTTTTTAGCAAAGGTATTGATGCTTCATATTTATGGAACTCAGTGTTCTAACTTACATTGTGCAAAGTGAATACTACCTATGATAGTTTTATAAAGTCCTTGCTAGCTTCAGCTTTCCTGTGATTATATTTATTGTGTCCTCTTTTTCTGACAAAATGTCTTCTTTTTCAACAAGGAGATAACCATGCTTTAACAAAGGCAGCATCTTTTGCAAACATCCATTAATCTTCATTACTTTTCTGTGAGTTTCAGAAAAATGTTGGGAGCAGCTACTGTGAAAGAGGGATCTTTCTGTTGGCATTACTCTTTAATTGACATGAGGCCTTTTGCCCAAAGGCCCCTAATAATCTGTGTTCATTATCAAAACTGACAAAAAAGGCTGAATTTTAGAAATCTATATAGATGTTACTGGGTGCTATTCTGAAACATCTCATTAAAGAATTCACTGAATTAAAAAAAACTGTATGGAAGCAAGAAAAAGATGGAGAACAGGAAAAAGGTCTCAGTTCTAAATCATAACAAGAAAATCTTATATTTTTCTTTATAAATATTATCGGTTCTAAAATTAACAGTCATATATATTTTTGTTATACTCAAACATAATATCGTATCTAGAATATAAGGATAAAAAACCCCCAGTCTTGATTGAAAACATAAACCAATCACTTGTCAACCTTAATCTTGAACTGTTAAAACATTTTATTTTTAAAGAATATGTCTTATATGGTATCCATAAAATCCCAATTGTATCCTCCTATCAACCTTGTGAGGTATGTTTATTTTGATTCTTTCTTTCTTTCTTTCTTTCTTTCTTTCTTTCTTTCTTTCTTTCTT
>BLBF01017851.1:0-19380 GCA_015471245.1 Laticauda colubrina
TGTCTGTTTGTGGAAAATTAATAAAATTCTTAAAAAAAAAAAAAAAAGATGAGAGACCCTTAAAGAGACAGCCTGGTGTTGGTTGTACTATTTGTCTGGAGCACGTCCTCAAACGTGGCAACATTAAGACTTGTGGACTTCAACTTCAAAGCTGGCTATCTTAAAGTTTCCAAGTTTGGAGACCTCTGTTCTAGAGATATCAGACCAATGTCACCTGCTTGCTTTTTTCTCATCTAAACCAAGTCCAATCTGCTTTTTATATCACAGTCATAGGTCATCTGAAGAACCTAATTCTCTTCAGGCTAGCCTCAATGGAGCATAATGAAAAAAAGAAAAGAAACTTAAAATTAAATTTAAAAAAATCAAGGGGGTCATATGTTTTGTGGCACTTTACACTTTTTTATGAGCATTTCATTCAAGCAAGAAACATATCATGGAGAAGTAATGTATTCAAACAATTATCTGAGTGAGAAAATAGCATATTCAGCAAACACACAGTTTAATTTATTCATTGTAGTAACCAGAGCCTTTAAAAGATCACTTTGTGTTTTAATTGTGTTTTGATGTTCAACAATAGTGGCTTGAAGCAAATTATCAGTTACATAGTGTTTTATTGGAAATAGATGCAACAATGCTATATTTTAACAGCTCAAGAGATTGTGAGCTTGTAAGGATAAATGATACACAAGAGTCTCATTGGATAGCTGATCAATACTAAGCTGTCTGTCTACTGGTGAATTTTATCACCCTTTCTTCTTAATGTTCTTTTTGAAGGTCCATGATTTTTTTCTAGCTCAGCAGGGAATTTCTATACAGAACTTACAAGAAGGATTTAAGTAAAAATAGATTAAAGATAAATAAAAGAGCATTCAATTTAATGAAATTCTTTTAAAAAATAACAATTGCCATCTCATTTTTATTTGCACTGGAGACATGGGAATGTTTTCTGTTGAGACTTTCCCTTGAGGTCCTGCTCTTTCAATATTCATCTTTTGCTAACTCAGGCTACAGAATAAAGTGAGTAAATAATATTGGGCTGTGTTTTAATGTGTGGGTTTTTGAACAAAGAGAGAAAAGGTTATTTCTCTCTGGCTCTGTCAAATTATTAGACTGACTAAGGACTCATTAAGGTTTGAGCAATAATGGAAAATCTTACAGTTGAAAAATATACCAATTTTCTGGGTAGTTTTTTAAAGATTTTTTTTTTTAAAAAACAGGGTTATCTATGAAAGCCAACTATACAATTAATTATCTTACAGAACTTTTGATCTATTTCTTTGTCGCCGATCAATAATATAATGCAAACTATTCACTAGGCTGTTCTCTGACTTAATCAATAATGACAACAACAGCATGGGCTTGGAAATTTTCATTTGCTTTCAGTCATTCCCTGTAGTCAATCCATTTCATTCAATTCAGTCATCCATTTTGTGAGACAAATATTCTTCAGAGGTTTGTTGGAAGAAGTCTTCCTAGTGGGACTATTTAGATAACAATCCTGAAAATGTGAACTGAAATCTAAATTATTGCTTCAGTGTACATCTAGAAGTTACAAACTACAGACTAAAACAACAATCTC
Source organism: Laticauda colubrina (assembly GCA_015471245.1). NCBI lineage: Eukaryota > Metazoa > Chordata > Lepidosauria > Squamata > Elapidae > Laticauda > Laticauda colubrina. The sequence goes on from BLBF01017851.1 coordinate 1,580, forward strand.
AATGACAACAAAAACAATAAAGCTTTCCATTTCTGAGACAGGGAATTAATTTGAGATGAACAGACAACATTTTATCTATAATTATCCTGAGATTTTATTGAATGTAGTTATCTAAACTCCCTCGTGTAATTAGACTAGTCCACAAGATTTTGGTCAATCAAAGAACAAGATATATGCAGCAACGGATACAGAGTACAGAATGACAAATATGAACACACAACCAAAGTCCAACCACTTTTTATGTCATATACTTAAGAAGGGGGGGGGGGATTTTGATTGCATGGTTGTTCCTGCCAGTTTGAAATCAGGGACCACTACAGTGGATGGCTCTAAGGTACAGGTATAAATCATTCAAAGCAGTTCTTGAAAAAAATTAACCGCATTATCTATATTCCATCACTATTGTTTGTATTAGTTGCTTTGTAAGGATTATTTCCTGTCACCTTTAGTGATGCACCTTTAGAAGCAGTGAAATGCTGCTTCAGACCAGAAATGCAGGCTGTAACATTCAATCAAAGAGGTTGGTTTTGATCATATGACTTTCCCCTCTATAAATAATGGAACCACCAATTTCTGAATACCTGATAGAAGCTTGCTTTCAAAAAGTATATGCCATGATGGACAACTGGATTGCTAATTTATCAAATGTGATTCACTTAACAACTGAGGCAAGAAAGGTTGCAAAATGGGCCAAAACTCACTTAACAAATGTCCTACTTAACAATATAAATGTTGGGCTCAATCTTGGTCATAAGTCAAGAACTACCTGTATTCCAAGTTGCTAGAACAGGGGTGTCAAACTCAATTTCATTGAGGGCTGCATCAGAGTTGTGTTTGACCTCATGTGGCGGGAGGGGACATGGCCAGGGTATGCATGGCCAGCTTGATGTCACTTGTGTTGGGGGCACCTGTGGTGGCCAGAGTGCTCTTGCCAGTGAAAATGGGCCCAGTTTTCAGCTCAGTTTTCAGCTGTGGTCACCTCCTGAAACCCTCTGCCAGCAAAATGGAGCCCACAAGGACCCATTTTCACTGGCAGAGGCACTGCAAGCTGGTCCTTTGCTGTTTCCAGGAGAAGCCCGCAGACCAGACCAAAGCACCCTGCAGGCTGGATCCAGCATGTGGGCCTTGAGTTTGACATCCCTATGCTAGAACATGAGTAATTTCACATATTCTTAGTTGTCTTTTTTTTAATAGAATATGGAATTGTATTTGTTTTCCAACCAGTGTAAATTCAGTAGTACTTCAGGCCTCCAACTGTAGATGTGGAAGCCAGAGAAAATGCAATTGAATAAAACACGTGCAATTGATCTTTAATCTACCTTCAATCTTGCACATACTACTGATGAGGGACAGGATATTGACAGCTATTGATAAATCAAGATCACTGAGACATTTAGTTCAGTTTTGTTTCAATTAATTGGCAGGAAGTTCTCAGGAGTTCCAAAATAAGTCATTTCCATTATTTTTCATCTGACCATTCAGTAGGAGATGCAAGGACTTAACTTGAGTCCTTCTTTATTCAAAGGCATGCTCTGTTATTGAGCAATAGTTATCCAAAGAAGTTCTAAGAAGAAATGTATGATTTTAAAAAAAATGCATACCATTACAAGAGAAAACTTGAAATAGAAAATATGAAAGAATTATGTCCACCACTTTCAGCCTAGTATTTGTATATCATTTGGAATGCTTATCTATAAGAGAAAAAATGTGAACTATTAGAAAGTGGCTTCTAATATACATAATTTAACACAATAGTTAGTGCATCATCCATTATTGTGTATTAACACTGCATCCCATTAGTCTAATATACTGCTGTTGCAATATGAAAGGGTACCACCCATTCATCAAGTTGTATTTGCACACATTGTTAGTATTGTATTAGACTAATATGATACCCCTTTTTGGTAAAACTCAGTGATATTTTATAGTTAAATGTTCTGTTTATGTTTTCTATATGTTATGTGCAGTAGGGAGAATGGAAAAAATGGACAAAGTGGCATTATAAACTTTACATCTATCACTCTCTCCCTATTGCTTTATTGCTCAGTTATTCTAGTCAGGACAGTGAAGGTGACATATATCTCTCATATTGTATTTATCATCCTTGCATTTCTTCATTTGTCTCTCTCTCTCTTCTTTCTCTATTTCATGTTCTCTTTCATGTAAAGAGGATAAAAAAACAATGAATGAGCTCAGGGGTGAGATTCAATTTGTTTTACTACCGGTTCTGTGGGCATGGCTTGGTGGCAGGGGAAGGATTCTGTAAAATCTCCAATCAGAGGTGGTATTTACCGGTTCTCCGAACTATTCAAAATTTCTGCTACCGGTTCTCCAGAACTGGTCAGAATCTGCTGAATACAACCTCTGAATGAGTTGTGGCTCTGTCAATGAAGAGTGATATCATAATACAATGAGAGATTGTGGACTTAGTTTCTGGACAAATTTCCACTTTCTTCAGTTTTCCAAAGTTAAGCTTACTTTTTTCTTTTTTTTCTTTCCCCCCTTTTACTTACAATGAACATGATTTCAGAAACAACTTTTGAAAAGTTGTCTCTGAAGTGGTAGGACAAAATGGCTACCTTATTCATGTCATCAGCACAATATGAAAACTGGAAGTTGTAATTAGACTGCTCTTTTTTTTTTTTTTGCTAAGGCTTCTATTTTTTATGACAAAATGTAAGATTCTAGTCACTTCATGCTAAGCATTTCCCAGAACAATTCACAGAGAGCTTCAGTCTCATGACAACACATGAACTGCTCAGTTCCAGGCAGCAAAGTCTAACTACCGTCAGTGTCTCTTGTTATAATATCCATCTTTTTAGAATGAAACAAGTGGCAATATAGCCATTTCTGTGCATTCTGAAACTTCATGAATACAGTAATTTTTTCAAAGCAGATGCAAAGAATTAAGCCTCCAGAGTTGTTACTCAGGTTGGCAGTCAGGACTCTAATTATGCCAATTCTCCTGAGCTGTTCCCTTCCTGAAAAATCCCTCTAAGGCACTACAAAAAAAGGGAACAGAATAGGAAAGCATGCTCTCCTCATTCAGATTTAGTTAACAAAATGAGAAGGAATCAGGAATCATGTTGCATGAGCAGAACTACCCACAAGATTTTTTTTTTGTGCATTTCTATCTAGTAATTTGGTCTTCATTAAAAGTAAAAGATGAACTTTTTATTCAATATATAAGCCATGGATTTAAAAACCTAGGTGATAAGTCTGCTGTCAAAGTGACATCTCTCCATATCAAGATTTAAGAGGCAGATTTAAGTTAAAACAAATTAATGTCTAAAAACATCATATGGATCTTATTTTATACAGCAAAGGAAAAAAAATGATAGACTATTAAGAAAGGTTTTATGATCAGTAGGAACCGCTCGTCAGATGAAAATTAGGACATCAAGACTTTACTTTGTTTCTGATTTACAGAAAAAATTGCTTTGAATTCCTTAACAAGCCCCACTCCTCACCCAAATAATAGTAGAGTTTTTCAAGTCCATAGACATATGGAAAGATGGAGATTTGATACCCTCCAAATGTACTGGAATTAAGTCCCAAAATTTCTAGGTAAAAAATGGTCCTGCCTGTACAATAAAATTAGTATTAACATTTTATTAAAGATAACAGGTATTTTTATAGTAATAAAAACTAATATGACAGAAATAAAAATAAATGCAGAAAATAAAGAAAAAAAGAGAAATGGAAAAGAAAGGAAAAAACAAGACTAAAAAAGAAATATATACAGAAATGATTCATCATTTCTTCCCTTCATGAGAACATATACATACATATACATATGTGTTTTCTTAAGTTTTTGTGGGTATTTATATGTATGCATACACACACACACACACACACACACATCTAACATTTGTTATATGGAATAAAACAAATGATCTCTTCTTCCTATTTCCTATCTCTTATCTATAAATAAATCCATTAATTTATTTTATCTACAGTATTTAAATAAACTAACCTTATATTAGGAGACCCTAGCCTCGTTGAAAATTATAGACCAATCTTCTTATGCTGTGTCACCTGTAAAATCATGGAATCAGTTATTAACCAATCCATTATCCTCCACTTAGAAACAAACAACCTACTCTCTAATAAACAATTTGGTTTCAGAAAAAAACTATCCTGTAATCTGCAACTCTTACACTGCAAAAACATATGGACTACACAACTCGATCAGGGCAAAGCAATCGACACAATCTACATAGACTTCTGTCAAGATTTGATTGAGTAGTACATGAAAACTACTCCTCAAACTAAAATCTTATGGTATCTCTGGACATCTACATAATTGGATAGAAGCATTCCTTGCAAACAGACAACAAATGGTTAAAATTGGGAGCATCCTATCAAATTCTGTACCTGCCAACAGTGGTGTCCCCCAAGGCAGTGTTTTAGGACCAACTCTTTTCATACTCTACATGAATGACCTCTGTGATCATATTAAGAGCAACTGTGTTCTCTTCGGTGATGACGTAAAGCTATTCAACACCATAGACAGTACTACTACCAAAGTACTACCAAAGTACCAAAGTACTACCAAGGTCTCCAAAAAGACCTTGACTATGTATTAGAATGGTCAATCAAATGGCAACTTCAAATCTCAACAAATAAATGCTCTGTCTTACATATTGGCAAAAAAAAAATCAGAAAATAAAATATAAGCTAAATAGTCAAGACCTTGTTGATGATCCAAACTCTGTCAAGGACCTTGGAGTACTCATCTGTTAGGGATAACATTGTTCACCCTAACTGTTTTAGGTGAAATACTAACTATGAATCATAGTTAATGTATGCAGCTTTAACTGTAAAAGAGCAATTGTGGGTGTGGTTATGAAAACCATATAAAAGTAGCAAGGCTACAGCTTGCTCTCTCTCTCTCTGGCTTTGATGATCCCTGATTACTGCTTGGAAGCAAGACTGCATTGCTCGAACGGGAGAGACAACAACGGACTGATTTATTTGAACTGACAATAGGATATTCTACATGGACTTTGCTAACTGAATATCCCTGAATGGACTGACTGAATATTGAATATTGAATATTGAATAAATGAATATTGGACTGTTTTTGACTATGCTATAAACTTATACTGGAATAAAACATATTCTTGATAACACAAGCGTATCTGTTATTTTTACTGTATGTTAATAAACATACAAACTTAGCTCACTCATTTATCTGTGTGCCTATCTGACTAACGCTGCACATTCTGTTTAGCTTGTCTACCTAACCCTGGTTGGGGAACCCAGGCTTAACATCATCTCTAATGATCTAAGTGATAGAGCCCACTGTAACTACATAGCCAAAAACACATTAAGAGTTGTTAATCTAATCCTACATAGCTTCTTCTCTGATAATATCACACTACTAATTCGAGCATATAAAACATTTGCTAGACCTATACTTGAATACAGCTCATCAGTCTGGAACCCATATCATGTATCTGATATTAACACAACTGAGAAAGTCCAGAAATTCTCTTTCACAAGAAGAGTTCTCCACTCCTCTACTCATTGCAGAATACCTTATGCCACCAGACTTGAAACTCTAGACCTAGAAAATCTAGAATTATGCCGCCTTCGGTCTGATCTGAATATAGTATATAAAATTATACATTACAATATCCTTCCTGCAAATGAATACTTCAGCTTCAATCATAACAATACAAGAGCACACAATAGATACAAACTCAAGGTTAACCGCACCAAACTTGATTGCAGAAAATTTGACTTCAGCAACAGAATGGTCAATGTTTGGAATACTTTGCCTGACTCTGTGGTTTCTTCCACAAACCCCAAAAACTTTAACCTTAGTCTGTCTACTATTGATCTCACCCCTTCTTAAGAGGCTTCAGCACATCAATTATGCCTACCCTCCCTGTCCTATTGTCTCTTTTTATTTTTTCTTATAAGTATTCTTATAAGTATCCATCTGATACTTTTCTTATAAGTATCCATATATTCAAAACTATGTTTAGTAGTTTATTTCAAATAAATAAATCAAATAAATAAAATTTAATTATATTAATTAATATTTAATTAAAATATTAATTCCCTTTTACTAATCGTGATCTTTAGTCCTTAATTTCTGATTCCTTTTAATTTCCTTTAGTGTCCAATATTTCAAGTCTTATCTTATTATATAATTTTTGTTTTAAAAAATGCAAAATGAAAGCCCCAAAATAACATTTCAAAATTATCTAGAGCCTTAGTTTGATTGAAATTTTCTAAACTGAAAGTTTTAACCATCCATTTGCTGTTTATTCTAAAAAAGATTTTTTTAAAAAAAATTGTGGTTAAAACTTATTTCATTAGTAATTATAGAAAAATCACATGGTGCTTAAAACTTGTCAATCCAAAGGTTAACAAGCAGTTTTCAAAAGTGATTAGAAAGGAAGCATATAAACTGAATGTCCTTTCAAAGGAGCTGACTGTGATTTGAGCAAAATGACAGATTTCTAAACCCTCTAGAAACTATTGCTTTATGGTGTCCTCATGAGGAGCAATTGTCTGAAACCACTGGAAATGATATCAAGTCCTCTCCTTGTCTGAAGAATAATTATGAAAAGTTGGTCTACTCACTAGGTCTTCATTTTGCTGAGGTCATAATTCTGCTTTTTTGCAGAGCTGTTTTCAGTTCCCCATTTTTTCCCTGGAAGTCTAAAACAGACATTCTTCCAAGTCTGCCAGTTCTGATAAAAATATTTCCAGAAAATCTAAATGATATCACAATGGGAAAATTATTATATAGGACCTTACTATATGAGAACTACATGTTCTATTATAATGCATTGTCACCTAGTGACCACATAGGGCATGTTAATTAAACTGTTCAACAGAAGATGAGTAGAATGGGGTAAGAATATGCAAAGCAATAAAAAAAATCATTATTCTTACTGTTTTAGCAATGCATTTTCAGGGCTTTTTCACCCTTTAACTTTAAAAAGAAAACATACGATCACTAATTTGTCCAAGTAGACAGAAGCAGATGCAAATTTGGTTAGGGCCAAGGTGGCTAAGGGAAGTAACTATTTTTATTTATTCTTTAAGTCCAGTGTGCTTACAGAAACACTTGGGAACATCCCTTCTTGATTTTTTCTTGACATTGCCAGGTGGTGAAATGATGTTACTTTGTAATGTAGGAAGTTAGCACCAACCTCTCTCCAAGAAAAATGAAATATCCTGGGAAATATTAAAAAGGCAGAATATTTCCTCTAAAAAGAGTAGAAACTCAGAAGCAGAAACTCACCTCAGAAGCAGAAGCTCTCCCCCACCTTTGTTAATGGGTGGGCCATTAAGGCCTGGGCCAGAATATTTTACATAACAAAGATCTCCAGGTAAAGCTGTAGCAATTGGCAAAAGCCCTTTTCAGTGCATCATCATCCAGCAAGGCTCAACTAAGCCTGGAATTCAGGACAGCCTACATACTTGCCCCTGCATGGCCCCATGGGAGTCTGACAACCAATTAGAAACAAGCTTCAATTCAAATCCCAACAAAGGTTATAAAACCCAGGCATTCTCAGCATGTCAGCCCTTCTTGATCTTTTCTTTCACCTTGAAGCATATGATCATCCTTTTCACTTTGGAGTTTCAAGCCATGTGGTCCTCCTTCCACCATTAAACTTTCCAAACAGCCTCCATGTTTCCAGGGTCTTTTTCTCCACTTGGAACTGAACCCAGAAGGATTTTTCTTCCAACAGTAAAAAATAAGTTGAAGAGTTTTTTAAATATGCTTTTATTCCATTAAAAAAACCCTTCATGCAACTTGTCCAATGTCTCTTGCAAATTTATTTTTTTGGCTGGAGGTAAAATGAAGAAGAAATGCTAACCAGATTTAACTTGAGCTTACAGTTCACTCCATCTTCCAATGGTCCAATTCTCAAATTAATTCTCAAAAGAATTCATGAAAAAAATCTGTTCAGATTTATTCTTTTAGAAAGTCAAACATACATGTGTATTTGGGCCTATGAAAAATTTATTTCTGGATGTTTAACCAGTTCAGGACCCAGAATAAACGAAACTAATTTATGGCCAAAAAGCTTCAATGAAGTAAGTGGACAGGAGAATATTTGAGAATATAACGGCTGTTAAACTATGTTTCAGAATTATCCATTAGCTGCTTTAATAGGAATCCAGACTTAGTTAACATAAATCAGTTTCAACTGGAGCGCTAATTGTCTTGTGCAACCTCTCTATTAAGTCATCAGTACAACATTGTATACATTGCAATTTTAAACATGACTTTAAGCTATTGACTATAACTTTTTTATTTCCTCATAGCAGTATTAATTTTGTTTCAAATAAGTTTTTTTTTTTTCAGTATAAACATACATATTTTGTGGGCATTGCATTGACTGGGTCAAATATTTTTTAAGCAACAATAACAATAAAAATACAAATAGGTATATGTAATTCTAATATTCCAATTTCCACAACTTCAACAGAGCTAATCTCTTTGCATAATTTATTTCTCATTTTCCCATTAGTTCATTTAAACATAAACAAAATTTCTTTGCACCTTGTATTTATAGTCCCTAAATACTATTACTTAATATTTTAAAGAATTATTCATAGTTCCACCATAACTTCAATATTCTAGTTGTGCAGGGTTAATAATAACACTAAATATTAACAATATTTAATCAATCCTGGAAGTGTATCTCAAAATCCCATACAATTTCAAGTCCTTAATATTTTAAATTCATAATATATTTTAACACACTATTAATATTAATCATACAATTTAATTACTTAATCCTAAATTCCCATCTACTGTCTTGACTTAATTGGATTATATTATTAAATTATATTTTCTATTAGAATATATACTACTATTTTTCCTGTATATATTTCCCCATTTTATTGAAATATTTTCTCATTATCCATCATCTCTTAATCTTTTTGAAATTCCATCATTTATTCATTTTTAATCTACCTTTTATCTTTCTCTGTTGTAATCTTGTATCTCTTTTTGTTTTTTGTACCTACTAATCTTCCTTCTGAGTACCTTTTATCTCTTCATAGCAGTATGAATTTGAGCATGAAATCTATTTGCATATGATTCAGCATGAAATTACTACAAAAAAATCACCTCTGCATGTTGTTTCAGGTTGAATTTAGAGGACATGATAATGGTTTTCATATTATAATGATACAAAAATATTCCAAACTTCTCGTGCTTCTCTTTGTATCTTGCGTATACTGATTAAATGAAATATTGTTTTATCTGTGGTACAGATTATTCTTGATATACAGTGCTCCTGGTCAGTAAATGTTATATTTTATGTTTTATTATTTCTTCTTATGATCAGAGGAATTATTTGTTTAAATGCCTTAAATATTACAATGCCCAGGCCATTATTACAAATCCTCACTCTTCAAATAGCAGCTTTGTTATCAATCTCATGAGCAATGAAGAAATTTTTGAATAAAAAAAAATGAGGTATCTGATTTTCACAACTTCATTTGCAATTCAGAAGATTTAAGAGAAAAATAGACCACGCACATAAGCATTTTTAAAAAAAGATATGCATAGCATATTTAGAGAGGCCTAGAAGTAATATTAGAAGCTGTTCTGTAATGCTTTCTGACAGATGAATAATTTTTTCTTATTAATTCAAATATTCCTTCCTGCCACTGGTAAATGACTTCATAATGAATGTAATTATATTATTATAACTTCTTCAATTTTTTCATGATTATACTACCCTAAGAATTGAATTAGTTTCCTATGTTCTTTGTACATCTTTTATAATTGATTCAGTTCTTAAAGATGAATGGCATATACAGTTCTAATCCTCTTTTCTAATCCTCTTTTCTATCAGCTATGTTTGGGCATACTAGGACAATGGTGATATATTGATAATGGAACTCATTTAGAATTATCATTTTTTTCTGGTATCTTTAAAATAAAATTACAATTTGTCTTCAGACTTTCATGGGAAGTATGTATTGAGTGATATTTTACAGCAACCAAGTTGCTTCATATCTATTCTTGCTTGAGAGAAAATTGATTTTCTCTACTGATTTAAATACATTTTCCTTGAACTAATCTATGCAACTGATATTTTCTAAGAAATTCAGGGTAAATACCCATGCTGAAGGAAAAACAATGGAATCTTGGTTTACAAAGTTTTTTTAAAAATAAGTGAGGCTTACTCTGTGACAGTCAACTGACCTTCAAACTATTAAAGTAAGTTTTGGAGCTTCAAACATAGTTGTTATGCCCAATGGGTTTCTGCTCATATTTGAATTAGTATACTTATACCTGACAGAAATCTAAAATTCGGGCTTTAGCTCATTAAAAGCAATAAGATAAGACAATTTTGATTATGTTCAAAGAGAGATGCCAGAAAGTATGTCATCATCTTAAAACAAAATTGTGTGGTGTCCCATAATGGAATTCATAGTGACCTAAATTGGCTGACATTTTATCAAGCCAACTCCACCTCAGTCTAGGGAAAATTTTATCTTCAAATGCAGTTGTTGTTTTGCAATTTATAAAAATAAATAATAAAAACTTTGATGAAACAGGTTAATAATTATGAAATGGCTTTGATTATTAATAAGCTTAATAATCAATAACACATTAATAATCAAAACCATTAACTTGAACACCATTTGTGTGACCTGAATATTCCAATTTAAGGGGCCCTTGGCGCTATGTGAATTTGGTTGTTTTCTTGCAGATATTTCATCAAAGTAATAGCTGTACAAGTCAATTTAAAATTCCATTGATTCTACCAATTTCCCTTTGCAGCTGTAGCCTGGTATGTACTGTACCAGCTTTTCCCCTTATGAGCAAAGCTTACATATGTTGACCTCAGTTCTCAGCAATGGAAGTAGTGACTGGTAAATTCTGGGACTTCCTAGTCTGGATATCTAGAAGGCCCCCAGTTTGACTGTACACATAGTCCTCTACTTCCAACTACAATTGAGCCTATCATTTATGTTGTTAAGTGAAACATTTGTTAAGTGAATTTAGCCCCATTTTACAACTTTTCTTCCCATAGTTGTTGGCAAGTGAATCACTGAATTTGTTAAGTTAGGAACATAGTTGTTAAGTGAATCTGGATTCCCCATTGACTTTGTACAACAGCCATAAGTGAAAAATGCTCGTGTTACTTTTTTTTTTAATTTCGAATGGTCGCTAATCTATTGTTGTAAGCCGAGGACTGCCTGTTCAAGCCTATTTAAGGAGGTGTTTTGTTTTTTTTAAACCAAGACACCAGTTTTTACAAAAAAGTTAGAGGAGAAAAGAAAAACTGAGAAATATCCATTCTGTTTGCATAATTTGTCTTTCATTAGTTTGAATCCAGCCATTGTTTTTCCTATTTCTGGCAACTGACATTTGCAAATTTAAGTTGAAAACAATTCTTATAAGACATTCCTACCTTTTGAACAGATAAATTTGATTAAGTAAATTGAAGACCTGTGCAAATGACTAACTCAGAATTGTAGTATCTGAAACTTGTGCAGAAAAAAAGGAAGAAATTCTGATTATAAATTTAAGTTAAAAAAGAAGAATAGCAGTGCTTGGAATGGGAAAAGGAATTCTTTGGAGAATTCACTGGAAATAGAAACTGAATTCTCAGCACAACCTTTTATTATTTTTATTGCTTTACTTTTTCCTTAATATCTTGATAGTTTGTTTATGTATATTATTTAGGATAGGTGTCACAAGTATTTTTCTCAATTCTCCTTTGTCCCACTTTGGTGTAGTAGTGAAGGTTAAAGGTTATAACACTGAGGTTAAAGAGCTGTTAATTTTTTTCAAAGATCTTATATTAAATCTAGTGCTTATTCCTCAAGTTTTCTTTCATATAAAAATGAGATTATGGTAATGTAAAACACAAATGAAAATAAAGATAATACAGATATAGGAAGAGGAAAGAAAAGAGGGGGCAAATGCAGGTTAAAAGAGAAAAGAAAAGAAAAGCATTGACTTCCAACTACATAGTAATTATTAGCTATTTGTATAACAACAAACTAATCATCAGCAAAACTGAAAGGTCAGAGTGTCATATTTTCTACATTGAGTATGAAGTCTAAAAGAACAAAATGAGATATACAGTATTCTTTGATTAAAACATTTACTTTTGCCCTGTCTGTGAACTCCATCACTTTTTCTGTACATTCTTTCATTGTGTGGATTATATTCCATCAGTTTTCTAAACATTCGGTGATAAAAGTTAGAGCTAAAATATTTTTTAAACTTGCAAATAAAAATGATATATAATCTAAGGAGAAGAAAGATGATATGCTTGTTTTTAGAGAAAATTTTCTTATTATTCTATATGTATGTTTTTCCAGAAAAAAGATTTGGTGAAATCCTTAATGGTTTTGTAGTTTTGTTTGTTTGTGCATTTCTCTGTGTGTTTCTCTTACAAGAATTTTTGAGACTATGGAATTCCGCATCTTTGTATTCTCATGAAATTTCATAATCACTCTATGAAGATAAAAATTGACATATGTATGGTCTGAAGGGTCTGTGTTTAATTTAAAATAAATGTATCTGAAATTCTCTAAAAGTATTCTCTCTAAAAGTATGAAATGTACCCCAATATTATTCACCACTCCCAAAAAAATGAGAACATCAAAACAATATTGACCTCAAATTTTATGTTTTGTGGATTCCATAATCTGTATCTTTTGACAGAAAGATAACTGATAACAATAGTGCTCTGGTATTTTTTATGTTCTTTTTTTAACATTTTTGATCTGAGCAATAATAATCAATTGGATAGTCATATACATTGACTGAATTGAAACAAACAGAAAAAGCAAGCTCTTTTCTTCTATTATTATATCTGTTGAAGAGATATGTTACAAATACAATTTATGTTCATTTTTATAAAAAATATTTTTCAGAAGTATTTTCACAAGCTATTTTGTTTAACTAGCAAAGAAATATAAATTGCATATCCCACTTATTCTGTTGCCAGAATGGACATTGAACTGTTTCTGAAGAAGAATAGATAACATTGTCATCTGTTAATCCTCTACTCACCTGCAAATCAAGTTTAAGATTAATTTTTCTGTTTTAAGTCTTCTGTTTTCCCTGTTATGTTTTCCCAAGTGCTCCTGTTCTTTGGTTTATACTAGTGTTTCCCAAACTTGGAATCTCTGAAGTGTGTGAATTTCAGTTGCCATAATCCATCATGCTGGTAATTAAAGGCCACATATGATAGAATTGTCTAGATGGGGAAATGCTGCTTTAGAGCATTTCAAAAATTTACAGACTATCCTTTAGTAGTTTATTGACTATTGAAGATGGATCATTTTATTAAATGGACAAAAGCTTATCATGCACTGTAATGTTTTTATACAAACCTTTACCAGCCTTATTAAAATAAGTCTAATACTGAAATTTGGGTTCATACTGGAATAAATATTTTATTAGGTTTCTTTTTCTTTTCTTAAGTTAATATCCCCCATCTCTTTAATTGCCTTTAACAAGTCCAGAGTTTAATAACTACAGGGTTTTACTCTATTTAATCACCTGAAATGCAACTCATTCCCTGCTTCCAAATAGCACATTGTGCTTCATGTACCCACTACATGCCTATTTTGATGTTTTAGCTGTGCTTCATGTACCACTACATGCCTATTTTGATGTTTTAGCTGTGTGCATATACTCAAATAGAAAGTAAAGTTATTGGAACAAAAAGATGGGAGAATACAGCAGCGGGGAAATTGTTCAGTGGGAACAATTGTCAGCTTGAAAACTGGGTAGGGTGTCGTGCCAAGGTGTCTAAGTACATATAGCATTTTTTTAAAGCCAGCTTGGGGACAAACCAGCATGAACACAAGACAAGGCAATTTAAGTGGAAATATACCCTAAGAAGAGGGGGAAAAAGCATGAATAATTAGATTCTTGAATCACTGCAAGAGTCAATACCAAGAATATTGCATTCCAGAGCACCATTCTTCATCTTAGTTTGTAGGCTAGCTGATTGTTCTTCATCCACCCCTCCTCTCCAATGAAAACAGTGAGCCAAAAAGCCTAATTTGATCAAAGGAAATATACAAGGTGAAGCACTTTATTTCAAGGATGAAAAACTTCTGATTCTGGGACTTTTCAGAGGTTATTGCAATTTAAATCCCAGTATCTTTCACATTGGCAAAAATTTTCCATCCATGACTTACTTCAAAAATTATCAGCATCTGCTTGTGTACAATTGTACCTGCAGACAAAAGCCCAAACTGAAGGGCCAATTAACTGTTAAAAAGTTCACAATTTATCTCTTCTTTAGCAAAAGTTAGTAACACATTTTTTAAAAGTGTCATAGAATGTCACTAGAAAAGGGTGGTGTGGCCCCTGCGCATCATACGTAAATGGGCTACTTGGCTCAGCTGCTAGGCAACCAGAACTGCCAACTCAAAAGTTCTTGAAAGGACCAGCCAAGATTAAAACAACCAAATGAACAGATAAGCAAACCATGGAATTTCAAGAGAACATTCAGTATTTCAAACTTAGACTCAAAAATGGGAAAATAGCAATTAATGGATCAACAAAAATTTATAGTCACCAAGTTGCAAGAAAAAAATAGCTAAGAATATGAATAATCTTGAGAACCACATAAATGAAAATGAAAATAATCAAACAAATGATATTTTGAAGTGCAAATTTACTAACTTCTGAGACAGATAAGGATGATGAAAGAGATGAAAACAATGAGCAAAAGAATCAGCAAACATCACCAAAATAGAAAATTTGACTAGAAAGTAGATGAATAAATTATGAACTGATATCAGCAATCTGACGAATATAAAGTCTAACAAGATTAAATAAAGCATTTAAAATAACTCTTTGCATTAAGACAACTAAAGAAGGCTGAGATGAATTTAAACAGGTCAGATCAATTTTAAAGAAAATTGAACAATATGGAATAAGAAGAAATCATTTTTGGCAAAATCAGAGTTTCCAGCAAATCAGCATTTTTTAAAAAGCATTTTTGAGAAATACTATAAACATAAATGCCTTTCCAAACACAAGTAAAACATTAAAATGTTGGTGTGACATTTGAGATAGCTCAATAAACATAATAAAGATGAAGTATGCATAAAGGTCACTGAAAAGAACATTGGCTTAGCTAAAACGTATAGAGTTTTAACATCAGATGAGAAACTATTAGTTTCTAATCTGAGTCATGGCTGATTGAAGACCTGTCCATGAATGACCAGAGATGACAATCACTGTGAAGAATGAAAGACCAAAAGTAGACATGTCCTTCAAAACTCTTCAGAGAAGGACAGATCAGAAATTTACCCACAAGTGCTTTGAATGGTGGCTCCTCACAATCTATCTAAAACAGAGGTCTTTCAAGGGTTTCTGCACCAACGGCTGAGAAAAACAATATCTTTGCTCTTAGGAACAGTGAAACCTTTTATAAGGCACTAGGCTAGTCAAACTCATTCTCGAACCACATTCAGAAATGTGGAATTTAATTTTTACTGAAAGAGAACTTGTATTAAAAAAAACAAGAACTGGGGCCTGATGGATTATATCCTAGAGTTTTAAAGGAGCTGGCAGAGGTCATCTCAGAACCATTGCACCATATCTTTCAAAAATCCTGGAGCACCGGGGAAATACCAGAGGACTGGAAAAGAGCTGATGTGGTTCTCATCTTCAAAAAAGGGAAAAAAAAAAAAAACAGACCCAGGAAACTATATGGACCAATCAGCTTAACATCAACACCCAGGAAGATACTGGAAAAGATAATAATAATTAAAAAAAACAGATCTGCCAACATCGAGAAAGAAGTAAGGTAATAACTAGCAATCAACATGGGTTTGTTTAGAACAGATCATGCCAAACCAATCTTATTTCATTCTTCAACATAGTGACTAAATTAGTAGACCATCAAAATACCGTGGACATAATATATTTAGATTTCAGCGAAGCATTTGACAAAGTAGACCACAACCTACTTAGTAAGCTAGAAAAAAGTGGAATAGATAGCACCACCACTAGATGGACTCGCAACTGGCTGACAAACTGTACTCAATGAGTAGTCCTTAATGGGTCTAACTCTACATGGAGGGAAGTAAGCAGTGGGGTGCCACAAGGTTCCGTCTTAGGCCCAGTACTCTTCAATATCTTCATTAAGCCCATGTCACACTGCACCAGCGGATGCAAAGAGGATGTAAAATGGACAAAAAAGCTTGCCATCCGTTGGTTAAGGTGATGTACTCACTGCCTCCGTTTTGCTTCCTTTCTATCCGTCCAGCATCTGTTTATTAACGTTTCATCCGCTCAGAAAGTTTTGAGCTGCCCAAAACTTTTGAGTGGAAAATGTATCCAATGCATCCGTTCTGCATCCTCTAGGCATACGGGGGACGTCCGTTCTGCATCCATTATGCATCTGCTATATCCGCTAGGCATCCGCTGTGCATCCACACAACTCAAATCCATTCCAGCGGTAAACGGACGGAGGGAGGAAGCAGAACGGACGCACAGCGTTAGTAGCATGGATAGAGAAAGGATGAAAGCGGATGCAGCTCATCCGCTCTGCATCCGCTCTACATCCGCTCTGCATCCTTTACGCATCCGCTCTGAATCCTCTACGCATCCGCTCTACATCCTCTCTGCATCCTCTACGCATCCGCTCTGCATCCTCTACGCATCCTCTACGCATCCTCTATACATCCGCTCTGCATCCTCTATACATCCGCTCTGCGTCCTCCCCACATCTGTTCCTTTCCGTGTTATCCGCTCTGCTTATGCAAATTTTTGCCCCTTTTGAGAGTGGATAACAACGGATGGAACATTTTGCTCGTCCGTTGTGTCCTTTTTGCATCCGTTGGGCAGTGTGACATGGCCTTTAACCATTTAGATGAGGGAATAGAAGGGGAATTGCCAAATTTGCAGATGAAACTAAACTGGCAGGAATAGCTAACACCTAAGAAGATAGGCTCAAGATCCAGATGAATCTTGACAGACAATACCATGGAACAAAAAATAGAGAAATCTGATGAAAATCTTAAACAAATGATGGGAAAGTATGAGGAGAGATTCCAAAAAATTGAGGAAGAAGGAAGACAAAGAGAGGAGAAGATTGGAAATATTGACACTAGATTAACAGTGGTAGAACAAGAAAAAAATGGGATGTTGAGGTGGGAGATGGAAAGATCAGAATTTTATCTTAGATTCCAAAATATAGAAGAGGAAAAAGGAGAAAACTTGGCTGCGATAATGATAGAAATATTGGCAGATCTTCTGGAAATTACCGAGGAAAAGATGATGGATGGAGTAGATGAGATATACCGAGTTTATACAAGATATGCGATGAGAAATAAACTACCAAAGGAAGTACATATTAGATTTACCAAAAAATCCATCAGAACACAAATATTACAAGTGGTCAGAGAGAAAGCATTGAAATATAAAGGCAAAGAGATTGTGGTTTTAAAACAAATACCTAGAAGAGTGAGAGAGATGAGAAGAGAATACCGATTTTTGACCAAAATGCTACTGGAAAATGAAGTAAACTATAGATGGCTGATACCAGAAGGACTAATTTTTACGTGGCAAGAGCAGAGACATAGAATTGACTCGATTGAAAAAGCAGAACTTTTCTATGCAGAATTTTTTGGAAGAAAAAAAGAGGAGGCAGAGAAAGAGGTCTCATTAATTGAGTTTCAGGAGGAACAACTGGAGATTGAAAAAGAGAAAGGAGTTGTAGGTGGACAGGTAGACAGTAAAGAACAACGTGAAGTGAGAGCTACGAGAGCTGTTAGACCTAAATATAAAGCATAATCATGGAAGAAAAAAAACTGAT
>BLBF01017852.1:0-19365 GCA_015471245.1 Laticauda colubrina
TGTCTGTTTGTGGAAAATTAATAAAATTCTTAAAAAAAAAAAAAAAAAGATGAGAGACCCTTAAAGAGACAGCCTGGTGTTGGTTGTACTATTTGTCTGGAGCACGTCCTCAAACGTGGCAACATTAAGACTTGTGGACTTCAACTTCAAAGCTGGCTATCTTAAAGTTTCCAAGTTTGGAGACCTCTGTTCTAGAGATATCAGACCAATGTCACCTGCTTGCTTTTTTCTCATCTAAACCAAGTCCAATCTGCTTTTTATATCACAGTCATAGGTCATCTGAAGAACCTAATTCTCTTCAGGCTAGCCTCAATGGAGCATAATGAAAAAAAGAAAAGAAACTTAAAATTAAATTTAAAAAAATCAAGGGGGTCATATGTTTTGTGGCACTTTACACTTTTTTATGAGCATTTCATTCAAGCAAGAAACATATCATGGAGAAGTAATGTATTCAAACAATTATCTGAGTGAGAAAATAGCATATTCAGCAAACACACAGTTTAATTTATTCATTGTAGTAACCAGAGCCTTTAAAAGATCACTTTGTGTTTTAATTGTGTTTTGATGTTCAACAATAGTGGCTTGAAGCAAATTATCAGTTACATAGTGTTTTATTGGAAATAGATGCAACAATGCTATATTTTAACAGCTCAAGAGATTGTGAGCTTGTAAGGATAAATGATACACAAGAGTCTCATTGGATAGCTGATCAATACTAAGCTGTCTGTCTACTGGTGAATTTTATCACCCTTTCTTCTTAATGTTCTTTTTGAAGGTCCATGATTTTTTTCTAGCTCAGCAGGGAATTTCTATACAGAACTTACAAGAAGGATTTAAGTAAAAATAGATTAAAGATAAATAAAAGAGCATTCAATTTAATGAAATTCTTTTAAAAAATAACAATTGCCATCTCATTTTTATTTGCACTGGAGACATGGGAATGTTTTCTGTTGAGACTTTCCCTTGAGGTCCTGCTCTTTCAATATTCATCTTTTGCTAACTCAGGCTACAGAATAAAGTGAGTAAATAATATTGGGCTGTGTTTTAATGTGTGGGTTTTTGAACAAAGAGAGAAAAGGTTATTTCTCTCTGGCTCTGTCAAATTATTAGACTGACTAAGGACTCATTAAGGTTTGAGCAATAATGGAAAATCTTACAGTTGAAAAATATACCAATTTTCTGGGTAGTTTTTTAAAGATTTTTTTTTTTAAAAAACAGGGTTATCTATGAAAGCCAACTATACAATTAATTATCTTACAGAACTTTTGATCTATTTCTTTGTCGCCGATCAATAATATAATGCAAACTATTCACTAGGCTGTTCTCTGACTTAATCAATAATGACAACAACAGCATGGGCTTGGAAATTTTCATTTGCTTTCAGTCATTCCCTGTAGTCAATCCATTTCATTCAATTCAGTCATCCATTTTGTGAGACAAATATTCTTCAGAGGTTTGTTGGAAGAAGTCTTCCTAGTGGGACTATTTAGATAACAATCCTGAAAATGTGAACTGAAATCTAAATTATTGCTTCAGTGTACATCTAGAAGTTACAAACTACAGACTAAAACAACAATCTCAATGACAACAAAAACAATAAAGCTTTCCATTTCTGAGACAGGGAATTAATTTGAGATGAACAGACAACATTTTATCTATAATTATCCTGAGATTTTATTGAATGTAGTTATCTAAACTCCCTCGTGTAATTAGACTAGTCCACAAGATTTTGGTCAATCAAAGAACAAGATATATGCAGCAACGGATACAGAGTACAGAATGACAAATATGAACACACAACCAAAGTCCAACCACTTTTTATGTCATATACTTAAGAAGGGGGGGGGGGATTTTGATTGCATGGTTGTTCCTGCCAGTTTGAAATCAGGGACCACTACAGTGGATGGCTCTAAGGTACAGGTATAAATCATTCAAAGCAGTTCTTGAAAAAAATTAACCGCATTATCTATATTCCATCACTATTGTTTGTATTAGTTGCTTTGTAAGGATTATTTCCTGTCACCTTTAGTGATGCACCTTTAGAAGCAGTGAAATGCTGCTTCAGACCAGAAATGCAGGCTGTAACATTCAATCAAAGAGGTTGGTTTTGATCATATGACTTTCCCCTCTATAAATAATGGAACCACCAATTTCTGAATACCTGATAGAAGCTTGCTTTCAAAAAGTATATGCCATGATGGACAACTGGATTGCTAATTTATCAAATGTGATTCACTTAACAACTGAGGCAAGAAAGGTTGCAAAATGGGCCAAAACTCACTTAACAAATGTCCTACTTAACAATATAAATGTTGGGCTCAATCTTGGTCATAAGTCAAGAACTACCTGTATTCCAAGTTGCTAGAACAGGGGTGTCAAACTCAATTTCATTGAGGGCTGCATCAGAGTTGTGTTTGACCTCATGTGGCGGGAGGGGACATGGCCAGGGTATGCATGGCCAGCTTGATGTCACTTGTGTTGGGGGCACCTGTGGTGGCCAGAGTGCTCTTGCCAGTGAAAATGGGCCCAGTTTTCAGCTCAGTTTTCAGCTGTGGTCACCTCCTGAAACCCTCTGCCAGCAAAATGGAGCCCACAAGGACCCATTTTCACTGGCAGAGGCACTGCAAGCTGGTCCTTTGCTGTTTCCAGGAGAAGCCCGCAGACCAGACCAAAGCACCCTGCAGGCTGGATCCAGCATGTGGGCCTTGAGTTTGACATCCCTATGCTAGAACATGAGTAATTTCACATATTCTTAGTTGTCTTTTTTTTAATAGAATATGGAATTGTATTTGTTTTCCAACCAGTGTAAATTCAGTAGTACTTCAGGCCTCCAACTGTAGATGTGGAAGCCAGAGAAAATGCAATTGAATAAAACACGTGCAATTGATCTTTAATCTACCTTCAATCTTGCACATACTACTGATGAGGGACAGGATATTGACAGCTATTGATAAATCAAGATCACTGAGACATTTAGTTCAGTTTTGTTTCAATTAATTGGCAGGAAGTTCTCAGGAGTTCCAAAATAAGTCATTTCCATTATTTTTCATCTGACCATTCAGTAGGAGATGCAAGGACTTAACTTGAGTCCTTCTTTATTCAAAGGCATGCTCTGTTATTGAGCAATAGTTATCCAAAGAAGTTCTAAGAAGAAATGTATGATTTTAAAAAAAATGCATACCATTACAAGAGAAAACTTGAAATAGAAAATATGAAAGAATTATGTCCACCACTTTCAGCCTAGTATTTGTATATCATTTGGAATGCTTATCTATAAGAGAAAAAATGTGAACTATTAGAAAGTGGCTTCTAATATACATAATTTAACACAATAGTTAGTGCATCATCCATTATTGTGTATTAACACTGCATCCCATTAGTCTAATATACTGCTGTTGCAATATGAAAGGGTACCACCCATTCATCAAGTTGTATTTGCACACATTGTTAGTATTGTATTAGACTAATATGATACCCCTTTTTGGTAAAACTCAGTGATATTTTATAGTTAAATGTTCTGTTTATGTTTTCTATATGTTATGTGCAGTAGGGAGAATGGAAAAAATGGACAAAGTGGCATTATAAACTTTACATCTATCACTCTCTCCCTATTGCTTTATTGCTCAGTTATTCTAGTCAGGACAGTGAAGGTGACATATATCTCTCATATTGTATTTATCATCCTTGCATTTCTTCATTTGTCTCTCTCTCTCTTCTTTCTCTATTTCATGTTCTCTTTCATGTAAAGAGGATAAAAAAACAATGAATGAGCTCAGGGGTGAGATTCAATTTGTTTTACTACCGGTTCTGTGGGCATGGCTTGGTGGCAGGGGAAGGATTCTGTAAAATCTCCAATCAGAGGTGGTATTTACCGGTTCTCCGAACTATTCAAAATTTCTGCTACCGGTTCTCCAGAACTGGTCAGAATCTGCTGAATACAACCTCTGAATGAGTTGTGGCTCTGTCAATGAAGAGTGATATCATAATACAATGAGAGATTGTGGACTTAGTTTCTGGACAAATTTCCACTTTCTTCAGTTTTCCAAAGTTAAGCTTACTTTTTTCTTTTTTTTCTTTCCCCCCTTTTACTTACAATGAACATGATTTCAGAAACAACTTTTGAAAAGTTGTCTCTGAAGTGGTAGGACAAAATGGCTACCTTATTCATGTCATCAGCACAATATGAAAACTGGAAGTTGTAATTAGACTGCTCTTTTTTTTTTTTTTGCTAAGGCTTCTATTTTTTATGACAAAATGTAAGATTCTAGTCACTTCATGCTAAGCATTTCCCAGAACAATTCACAGAGAGCTTCAGTCTCATGACAACACATGAACTGCTCAGTTCCAGGCAGCAAAGTCTAACTACCGTCAGTGTCTCTTGTTATAATATCCATCTTTTTAGAATGAAACAAGTGGCAATATAGCCATTTCTGTGCATTCTGAAACTTCATGAATACAGTAATTTTTTCAAAGCAGATGCAAAGAATTAAGCCTCCAGAGTTGTTACTCAGGTTGGCAGTCAGGACTCTAATTATGCCAATTCTCCTGAGCTGTTCCCTTCCTGAAAAATCCCTCTAAGGCACTACAAAAAAAGGGAACAGAATAGGAAAGCATGCTCTCCTCATTCAGATTTAGTTAACAAAATGAGAAGGAATCAGGAATCATGTTGCATGAGCAGAACTACCCACAAGATTTTTTTTTTTGTGCATTTCTATCTAGTAATTTGGTCTTCATTAAAAGTAAAAGATGAACTTTTTATTCAATATATAAGCCATGGATTTAAAAACCTAGGTGATAAGTCTGCTGTCAAAGTGACATCTCTCCATATCAAGATTTAAGAGGCAGATTTAAGTTAAAACAAATTAATGTCTAAAAACATCATATGGATCTTATTTTATACAGCAAAGGAAAAAAAATGATAGACTATTAAGAAAGGTTTTATGATCAGTAGGAACCGCTCGTCAGATGAAAATTAGGACATCAAGACTTTACTTTGTTTCTGATTTACAGAAAAAATTGCTTTGAATTCCTTAACAAGCCCCACTCCTCACCCAAATAATAGTAGAGTTTTTCAAGTCCATAGACATATGGAAAGATGGAGATTTGATACCCTCCAAATGTACTGGAATTAAGTCCCAAAATTTCTAGGTAAAAAATGGTCCTGCCTGTACAATAAAATTAGTATTAACATTTTATTAAAGATAACAGGTATTTTTATAGTAATAAAAACTAATATGACAGAAATAAAAATAAATGCAGAAAATAAAGAAAAAAAGAGAAATGGAAAAGAAAGGAAAAAACAAGACTAAAAAAGAAATATATACAGAAATGATTCATCATTTCTTCCCTTCATGAGAACATATACATACATATACATATGTGTTTTCTTAAGTTTTTGTGGGTATTTATATGTATGCATACACACACACACACACACACACACATCTAACATTTGTTATATGGAATAAAACAAATGATCTCTTCTTCCTATTTCCTATCTCTTATCTATAAATAAATCCATTAATTTATTTTATCTACAGTATTTAAATAAACTAACCTTATATTAGGAGACCCTAGCCTCGTTGAAAATTATAGACCAATCTTCTTATGCTGTGTCACCTGTAAAATCATGGAATCAGTTATTAACCAATCCATTATCCTCCACTTAGAAACAAACAACCTACTCTCTAATAAACAATTTGGTTTCAGAAAAAAACTATCCTGTAATCTGCAACTCTTACACTGCAAAAACATATGGACTACACAACTCGATCAGGGCAAAGCAATCGACACAATCTACATAGACTTCTGTCAAGATTTGATTGAGTAGTACATGAAAACTACTCCTCAAACTAAAATCTTATGGTATCTCTGGACATCTACATAATTGGATAGAAGCATTCCTTGCAAACAGACAACAAATGGTTAAAATTGGGAGCATCCTATCAAATTCTGTACCTGCCAACAGTGGTGTCCCCCAAGGCAGTGTTTTAGGACCAACTCTTTTCATACTCTACATGAATGACCTCTGTGATCATATTAAGAGCAACTGTGTTCTCTTCGGTGATGACGTAAAGCTATTCAACACCATAGACAGTACTACTACCAAAGTACTACCAAAGTACCAAAGTACTACCAAGGTCTCCAAAAAGACCTTGACTATGTATTAGAATGGTCAATCAAATGGCAACTTCAAATCTCAACAAATAAATGCTCTGTCTTACATATTGGCAAAAAAAAAATCAGAAAATAAAATATAAGCTAAATAGTCAAGACCTTGTTGATGATCCAAACTCTGTCAAGGACCTTGGAGTACTCATCTGTTAGGGATAACATTGTTCACCCTAACTGTTTTAGGTGAAATACTAACTATGAATCATAGTTAATGTATGCAGCTTTAACTGTAAAAGAGCAATTGTGGGTGTGGTTATGAAAACCATATAAAAGTAGCAAGGCTACAGCTTGCTCTCTCTCTCTCTGGCTTTGATGATCCCTGATTACTGCTTGGAAGCAAGACTGCATTGCTCGAACGGGAGAGACAACAACGGACTGATTTATTTGAACTGACAATAGGATATTCTACATGGACTTTGCTAACTGAATATCCCTGAATGGACTGACTACATGGTAAATGAATATTGGACTGTTTTTGACTATGCTATAAACTTATACTGGAATAAAACATATTCTTGATAACACAAGCGTATCTGTTATTTTTACTGTATGTTAATAAACATACAAACTTAGCTCACTCATTTATCTGTGTGCCTATCTGACTAACGCTGCACATTCTGTTTAGCTTGTCTACCTAACCCTGGTTGGGGAACCCAGGCTTAACATCATCTCTAATGATCTAAGTGATAGAGCCCACTGTAACTACATAGCCAAAAACACATTAAGAGTTGTTAATCTAATCCTACATAGCTTCTTCTCTGATAATATCACACTACTAATTCGAGCATATAAAACATTTGCTAGACCTATACTTGAATACAGCTCATCAGTCTGGAACCCATATCATGTATCTGATATTAACACAACTGAGAAAGTCCAGAAATTCTCTTTCACAAGAAGAGTTCTCCACTCCTCTACTCATTGCAGAATACCTTATGCCACCAGACTTGAAACTCTAGACCTAGAAAATCTAGAATTATGCCGCCTTCGGTCTGATCTGAATATAGTATATAAAATTATACATTACAATATCCTTCCTGCAAATGAATACTTCAGCTTCAATCATAACAATACAAGAGCACACAATAGATACAAACTCAAGGTTAACCGCACCAAACTTGATTGCAGAAAATTTGACTTCAGCAACAGAATGGTCAATGTTTGGAATACTTTGCCTGACTCTGTGGTTTCTTCCACAAACCCCAAAAACTTTAACCTTAGTCTGTCTACTATTGATCTCACCCCTTCTTAAGAGGCTTCAGCACATCAATTATGCCTACCCTCCCTGTCCTATTGTCTCTTTTTATTTTTTCTTATAAGTATTCTTATAAGTATCCATCTGATACTTTTCTTATAAGTATCCATATATTCAAAACTATGTTTAGTAGTTTATTTCAAATAAATAAATCAAATAAATAAAATTTAATTATATTAATTAATATTTAATTAAAATATTAATTCCCTTTTACTAATCGTGATCTTTAGTCCTTAATTTCTGATTCCTTTTAATTTCCTTTAGTGTCCAATATTTCAAGTCTTATCTTATTATATAATTTTTGTTTTAAAAAATGCAAAATGAAAGCCCCAAAATAACATTTCAAAATTATCTAGAGCCTTAGTTTGATTGAAATTTTCTAAACTGAAAGTTTTAACCATCCATTTGCTGTTTATTCTAAAAAAGATTTTTTTAAAAAAAATTGTGGTTAAAACTTATTTCATTAGTAATTATAGAAAAATCACATGGTGCTTAAAACTTGTCAATCCAAAGGTTAACAAGCAGTTTTCAAAAGTGATTAGAAAGGAAGCATATAAACTGAATGTCCTTTCAAAGGAGCTGACTGTGATTTGAGCAAAATGACAGATTTCTAAACCCTCTAGAAACTATTGCTTTATGGTGTCCTCATGAGGAGCAATTGTCTGAAACCACTGGAAATGATATCAAGTCCTCTCCTTGTCTGAAGAATAATTATGAAAAGTTGGTCTACTCACTAGGTCTTCATTTTGCTGAGGTCATAATTCTGCTTTTTTGCAGAGCTGTTTTCAGTTCCCCATTTTTTCCCTGGAAGTCTAAAACAGACATTCTTCCAAGTCTGCCAGTTCTGATAAAAATATTTCCAGAAAATCTAAATGATATCACAATGGGAAAATTATTATATAGGACCTTACTATATGAGAACTACATGTTCTATTATAATGCATTGTCACCTAGTGACCACATAGGGCATGTTAATTAAACTGTTCAACAGAAGATGAGTAGAATGGGGTAAGAATATGCAAAGCAATAAAAAAAATCATTATTCTTACTGTTTTAGCAATGCATTTTCAGGGCTTTTTCACCCTTTAACTTTAAAAAGAAAACATACGATCACTAATTTGTCCAAGTAGACAGAAGCAGATGCAAATTTGGTTAGGGCCAAGGTGGCTAAGGGAAGTAACTATTTTTATTTATTCTTTAAGTCCAGTGTGCTTACAGAAACACTTGGGAACATCCCTTCTTGATTTTTTCTTGACATTGCCAGGTGGTGAAATGATGTTACTTTGTAATGTAGGAAGTTAGCACCAACCTCTCTCCAAGAAAAATGAAATATCCTGGGAAATATTAAAAAGGCAGAATATTTCCTCTAAAAAGAGTAGAAACTCAGAAGCAGAAACTCACCTCAGAAGCAGAAGCTCTCCCCCACCTTTGTTAATGGGTGGGCCATTAAGGCCTGGGCCAGAATATTTTACATAACAAAGATCTCCAGGTAAAGCTGTAGCAATTGGCAAAAGCCCTTTTCAGTGCATCATCATCCAGCAAGGCTCAACTAAGCCTGGAATTCAGGACAGCCTACATACTTGCCCCTGCATGGCCCCATGGGAGTCTGACAACCAATTAGAAACAAGCTTCAATTCAAATCCCAACAAAGGTTATAAAACCCAGGCATTCTCAGCATGTCAGCCCTTCTTGATCTTTTCTTTCACCTTGAAGCATATGATCATCCTTTTCACTTTGGAGTTTCAAGCCATGTGGTCCTCCTTCCACCATTAAACTTTCCAAACAGCCTCCATGTTTCCAGGGTCTTTTTCTCCACTTGGAACTGAACCCAGAAGGATTTTTCTTCCAACAGTAAAAAATAAGTTGAAGAGTTTTTTAAATATGCTTTTATTCCATTAAAAAAACCCTTCATGCAACTTGTCCAATGTCTCTTGCAAATTTATTTTTTTGGCTGGAGGTAAAATGAAGAAGAAATGCTAACCAGATTTAACTTGAGCTTACAGTTCACTCCATCTTCCAATGGTCCAATTCTCAAATTAATTCTCAAAAGAATTCATGAAAAAAATCTGTTCAGATTTATTCTTTTAGAAAGTCAAACATACATGTGTATTTGGGCCTATGAAAAATTTATTTCTGGATGTTTAACCAGTTCAGGACCCAGAATAAACGAAACTAATTTATGGCCAAAAAGCTTCAATGAAGTAAGTGGACAGGAGAATATTTGAGAATATAACGGCTGTTAAACTATGTTTCAGAATTATCCATTAGCTGCTTTAATAGGAATCCAGACTTAGTTAACATAAATCAGTTTCAACTGGAGCGCTAATTGTCTTGTGCAACCTCTCTATTAAGTCATCAGTACAACATTGTATACATTGCAATTTTAAACATGACTTTAAGCTATTGACTATAACTTTTTTATTTCCTCATAGCAGTATTAATTTTGTTTCAAATAAGTTTTTTTTTTTTCAGTATAAACATACATATTTTGTGGGCATTGCATTGACTGGGTCAAATATTTTTTAAGCAACAATAACAATAAAAATACAAATAGGTATATGTAATTCTAATATTCCAATTTCCACAACTTCAACAGAGCTAATCTCTTTGCATAATTTATTTCTCATTTTCCCATTAGTTCATTTAAACATAAACAAAATTTCTTTGCACCTTGTATTTATAGTCCCTAAATACTATTACTTAATATTTTAAAGAATTATTCATAGTTCCACCATAACTTCAATATTCTAGTTGTGCAGGGTTAATAATAACACTAAATATTAACAATATTTAATCAATCCTGGAAGTGTATCTCAAAATCCCATACAATTTCAAGTCCTTAATATTTTAAATTCATAATATATTTTAACACACTATTAATATTAATCATACAATTTAATTACTTAATCCTAAATTCCCATCTACTGTCTTGACTTAATTGGATTATATTATTAAATTATATTTTCTATTAGAATATATACTACTATTTTTCCTGTATATATTTCCCCATTTTATTGAAATATTTTCTCATTATCCATCATCTCTTAATCTTTTTGAAATTCCATCATTTATTCATTTTTAATCTACCTTTTATCTTTCTCTGTTGTAATCTTGTATCTCTTTTTGTTTTTTGTACCTACTAATCTTCCTTCTGAGTACCTTTTATCTCTTCATAGCAGTATGAATTTGAGCATGAAATCTATTTGCATATGATTCAGCATGAAATTACTACAAAAAAATCACCTCTGCATGTTGTTTCAGGTTGAATTTAGAGGACATGATAATGGTTTTCATATTATAATGATACAAAAATATTCCAAACTTCTCGTGCTTCTCTTTGTATCTTGCGTATACTGATTAAATGAAATATTGTTTTATCTGTGGTACAGATTATTCTTGATATACAGTGCTCCTGGTCAGTAAATGTTATATTTTATGTTTTATTATTTCTTCTTATGATCAGAGGAATTATTTGTTTAAATGCCTTAAATATTACAATGCCCAGGCCATTATTACAAATCCTCACTCTTCAAATAGCAGCTTTGTTATCAATCTCATGAGCAATGAAGAAATTTTTGAATAAAAAAAAATGAGGTATCTGATTTTCACAACTTCATTTGCAATTCAGAAGATTTAAGAGAAAAATAGACCACGCACATAAGCATTTTTAAAAAAAGATATGCATAGCATATTTAGAGAGGCCTAGAAGTAATATTAGAAGCTGTTCTGTAATGCTTTCTGACAGATGAATAATTTTTTCTTATTAATTCAAATATTCCTTCCTGCCACTGGTAAATGACTTCATAATGAATGTAATTATATTATTATAACTTCTTCAATTTTTTCATGATTATACTACCCTAAGAATTGAATTAGTTTCCTATGTTCTTTGTACATCTTTTATAATTGATTCAGTTCTTAAAGATGAATGGCATATACAGTTCTAATCCTCTTTTCTAATCCTCTTTTCTATCAGCTATGTTTGGGCATACTAGGACAATGGTGATATATTGATAATGGAACTCATTTAGAATTATCATTTTTTTCTGGTATCTTTAAAATAAAATTACAATTTGTCTTCAGACTTTCATGGGAAGTATGTATTGAGTGATATTTTACAGCAACCAAGTTGCTTCATATCTATTCTTGCTTGAGAGAAAATTGATTTTCTCTACTGATTTAAATACATTTTCCTTGAACTAATCTATGCAACTGATATTTTCTAAGAAATTCAGGGTAAATACCCATGCTGAAGGAAAAACAATGGAATCTTGGTTTACAAAGTTTTTTTAAAAATAAGTGAGGCTTACTCTGTGACAGTCAACTGACCTTCAAACTATTAAAGTAAGTTTTGGAGCTTCAAACATAGTTGTTATGCCCAATGGGTTTCTGCTCATATTTGAATTAGTATACTTATACCTGACAGAAATCTAAAATTCGGGCTTTAGCTCATTAAAAGCAATAAGATAAGACAATTTTGATTATGTTCAAAGAGAGATGCCAGAAAGTATGTCATCATCTTAAAACAAAATTGTGTGGTGTCCCATAATGGAATTCATAGTGACCTAAATTGGCTGACATTTTATCAAGCCAACTCCACCTCAGTCTAGGGAAAATTTTATCTTCAAATGCAGTTGTTGTTTTGCAATTTATAAAAATAAATAATAAAAACTTTGATGAAACAGGTTAATAATTATGAAATGGCTTTGATTATTAATAAGCTTAATAATCAATAACACATTAATAATCAAAACCATTAACTTGAACACCATTTGTGTGACCTGAATATTCCAATTTAAGGGGCCCTTGGCGCTATGTGAATTTGGTTGTTTTCTTGCAGATATTTCATCAAAGTAATAGCTGTACAAGTCAATTTAAAATTCCATTGATTCTACCAATTTCCCTTTGCAGCTGTAGCCTGGTATGTACTGTACCAGCTTTTCCCCTTATGAGCAAAGCTTACATATGTTGACCTCAGTTCTCAGCAATGGAAGTAGTGACTGGTAAATTCTGGGACTTCCTAGTCTGGATATCTAGAAGGCCCCCAGTTTGACTGTACACATAGTCCTCTACTTCCAACTACAATTGAGCCTATCATTTATGTTGTTAAGTGAAACATTTGTTAAGTGAATTTAGCCCCATTTTACAACTTTTCTTCCCATAGTTGTTGGCAAGTGAATCACTGAATTTGTTAAGTTAGGAACATAGTTGTTAAGTGAATCTGGATTCCCCATTGACTTTGTACAACAGCCATAAGTGAAAAATGCTCGTGTTACTTTTTTTTTTAATTTCGAATGGTCGCTAATCTATTGTTGTAAGCCGAGGACTGCCTGTTCAAGCCTATTTAAGGAGGTGTTTTGTTTTTTTTAAACCAAGACACCAGTTTTTACAAAAAAGTTAGAGGAGAAAAGAAAAACTGAGAAATATCCATTCTGTTTGCATAATTTGTCTTTCATTAGTTTGAATCCAGCCATTGTTTTTCCTATTTCTGGCAACTGACATTTGCAAATTTAAGTTGAAAACAATTCTTATAAGACATTCCTACCTTTTGAACAGATAAATTTGATTAAGTAAATTGAAGACCTGTGCAAATGACTAACTCAGAATTGTAGTATCTGAAACTTGTGCAGAAAAAAAGGAAGAAATTCTGATTATAAATTTAAGTTAAAAAAGAAGAATAGCAGTGCTTGGAATGGGAAAAGGAATTCTTTGGAGAATTCACTGGAAATAGAAACTGAATTCTCAGCACAACCTTTTATTATTTTTATTGCTTTACTTTTTCCTTAATATCTTGATAGTTTGTTTATGTATATTATTTAGGATAGGTGTCACAAGTATTTTTCTCAATTCTCCTTTGTCCCACTTTGGTGTAGTAGTGAAGGTTAAAGGTTATAACACTGAGGTTAAAGAGCTGTTAATTTTTTTCAAAGATCTTATATTAAATCTAGTGCTTATTCCTCAAGTTTTCTTTCATATAAAAATGAGATTATGGTAATGTAAAACACAAATGAAAATAAAGATAATACAGATATAGGAAGAGGAAAGAAAAGAGGGGGCAAATGCAGGTTAAAAGAGAAAAGAAAAGAAAAGCATTGACTTCCAACTACATAGTAATTATTAGCTATTTGTATAACAACAAACTAATCATCAGCAAAACTGAAAGGTCAGAGTGTCATATTTTCTACATTGAGTATGAAGTCTAAAAGAACAAAATGAGATATACAGTATTCTTTGATTAAAACATTTACTTTTGCCCTGTCTGTGAACTCCATCACTTTTTCTGTACATTCTTTCATTGTGTGGATTATATTCCATCAGTTTTCTAAACATTCGGTGATAAAAGTTAGAGCTAAAATATTTTTTAAACTTGCAAATAAAAATGATATATAATCTAAGGAGAAGAAAGATGATATGCTTGTTTTTAGAGAAAATTTTCTTATTATTCTATATGTATGTTTTTCCAGAAAAAAGATTTGGTGAAATCCTTAATGGTTTTGTAGTTTTGTTTGTTTGTGCATTTCTCTGTGTGTTTCTCTTACAAGAATTTTTGAGACTATGGAATTCCGCATCTTTGTATTCTCATGAAATTTCATAATCACTCTATGAAGATAAAAATTGACATATGTATGGTCTGAAGGGTCTGTGTTTAATTTAAAATAAATGTATCTGAAATTCTCTAAAAGTATTCTCTCTAAAAGTATGAAATGTACCCCAATATTATTCACCACTCCCAAAAAAATGAGAACATCAAAACAATATTGACCTCAAATTTTATGTTTTGTGGATTCCATAATCTGTATCTTTTGACAGAAAGATAACTGATAACAATAGTGCTCTGGTATTTTTTATGTTCTTTTTTTAACATTTTTGATCTGAGCAATAATAATCAATTGGATAGTCATATACATTGACTGAATTGAAACAAACAGAAAAAGCAAGCTCTTTTCTTCTATTATTATATCTGTTGAAGAGATATGTTACAAATACAATTTATGTTCATTTTTATAAAAAATATTTTTCAGAAGTATTTTCACAAGCTATTTTGTTTAACTAGCAAAGAAATATAAATTGCATATCCCACTTATTCTGTTGCCAGAATGGACATTGAACTGTTTCTGAAGAAGAATAGATAACATTGTCATCTGTTAATCCTCTACTCACCTGCAAATCAAGTTTAAGATTAATTTTTCTGTTTTAAGTCTTCTGTTTTCCCTGTTATGTTTTCCCAAGTGCTCCTGTTCTTTGGTTTATACTAGTGTTTCCCAAACTTGGAATCTCTGAAGTGTGTGAATTTCAGTTGCCATAATCCATCATGCTGGTAATTAAAGGCCACATATGATAGAATTGTCTAGATGGGGAAATGCTGCTTTAGAGCATTTCAAAAATTTACAGACTATCCTTTAGTAGTTTATTGACTATTGAAGATGGATCATTTTATTAAATGGACAAAAGCTTATCATGCACTGTAATGTTTTTATACAAACCTTTACCAGCCTTATTAAAATAAGTCTAATACTGAAATTTGGGTTCATACTGGAATAAATATTTTATTAGGTTTCTTTTTCTTTTCTTAAGTTAATATCCCCCATCTCTTTAATTGCCTTTAACAAGTCCAGAGTTTAATAACTACAGGGTTTTACTCTATTTAATCACCTGAAATGCAACTCATTCCCTGCTTCCAAATAGCACATTGTGCTTCATGTACCCACTACATGCCTATTTTGATGTTTTAGCTGTGCTTCATGTACCACTACATGCCTATTTTGATGTTTTAGCTGTGTGCATATACTCAAATAGAAAGTAAAGTTATTGGAACAAAAAGATGGGAGAATACAGCAGCGGGGAAATTGTTCAGTGGGAACAATTGTCAGCTTGAAAACTGGGTAGGGTGTCGTGCCAAGGTGTCTAAGTACATATAGCATTTTTTTAAAGCCAGCTTGGGGACAAACCAGCATGAACACAAGACAAGGCAATTTAAGTGGAAATATACCCTAAGAAGAGGGGGAAAAAGCATGAATAATTAGATTCTTGAATCACTGCAAGAGTCAATACCAAGAATATTGCATTCCAGAGCACCATTCTTCATCTTAGTTTGTAGGCTAGCTGATTGTTCTTCATCCACCCCTCCTCTCCAATGAAAACAGTGAGCCAAAAAGCCTAATTTGATCAAAGGAAATATACAAGGTGAAGCACTTTATTTCAAGGATGAAAAACTTCTGATTCTGGGACTTTTCAGAGGTTATTGCAATTTAAATCCCAGTATCTTTCACATTGGCAAAAATTTTCCATCCATGACTTACTTCAAAAATTATCAGCATCTGCTTGTGTACAATTGTACCTGCAGACAAAAGCCCAAACTGAAGGGCCAATTAACTGTTAAAAAGTTCACAATTTATCTCTTCTTTAGCAAAAGTTAGTAACACATTTTTTAAAAGTGTCATAGAATGTCACTAGAAAAGGGTGGTGTGGCCCCTGCGCATCATACGTAAATGGGCTACTTGGCTCAGCTGCTAGGCAACCAGAACTGCCAACTCAAAAGTTCTTGAAAGGACCAGCCAAGATTAAAACAACCAAATGAACAGATAAGCAAACCATGGAATTTCAAGAGAACATTCAGTATTTCAAACTTAGACTCAAAAATGGGAAAATAGCAATTAATGGATCAACAAAAATTTATAGTCACCAAGTTGCAAGAAAAAAATAGCTAAGAATATGAATAATCTTGAGAACCACATAAATGAAAATGAAAATAATCAAACAAATGATATTTTGAAGTGCAAATTTACTAACTTCTGAGACAGATAAGGATGATGAAAGAGATGAAAACAATGAGCAAAAGAATCAGCAAACATCACCAAAATAGAAAATTTGACTAGAAAGTAGATGAATAAATTATGAACTGATATCAGCAATCTGACGAATATAAAGTCTAACAAGATTAAATAAAGCATTTAAAATAACTCTTTGCATTAAGACAACTAAAGAAGGCTGAGATGAATTTAAACAGGTCAGATCAATTTTAAAGAAAATTGAACAATATGGAATAAGAAGAAATCATTTTTGGCAAAATCAGAGTTTCCAGCAAATCAGCATTTTTTAAAAAGCATTTTTGAGAAATACTATAAACATAAATGCCTTTCCAAACACAAGTAAAACATTAAAATGTTGGTGTGACATTTGAGATAGCTCAATAAACATAATAAAGATGAAGTATGCATAAAGGTCACTGAAAAGAACATTGGCTTAGCTAAAACGTATAGAGTTTTAACATCAGATGAGAAACTATTAGTTTCTAATCTGAGTCATGGCTGATTGAAGACCTGTCCATGAATGACCAGAGATGACAATCACTGTGAAGAATGAAAGACCAAAAGTAGACATGTCCTTCAAAACTCTTCAGAGAAGGACAGATCAGAAATTTACCCACAAGTGCTTTGAATGGTGGCTCCTCACAATCTATCTAAAACAGAGGTCTTTCAAGGGTTTCTGCACCAACGGCTGAGAAAAACAATATCTTTGCTCTTAGGAACAGTGAAACCTTTTATAAGGCACTAGGCTAGTCAAACTCATTCTCGAACCACATTCAGAAATGTGGAATTTAATTTTTACTGAAAGAGAACTTGTATTAAAAAAAACAAGAACTGGGGCCTGATGGATTATATCCTAGAGTTTTAAAGGAGCTGGCAGAGGTCATCTCAGAACCATTGCACCATATCTTTCAAAAATCCTGGAGCACCGGGGAAATACCAGAGGACTGGAAAAGAGCTGATGTGGTTCTCATCTTCAAAAAAGGGAAAAAAAAAAAAAAACAGACCCAGGAAACTATATGGACCAATCAGCTTAACATCAACACCCAGGAAGATACTGGAAAAGATAATAATAATTAAAAAAAACAGATCTGCCAACATCGAGAAAGAAGTAAGGTAATAACTAGCAATCAACATGGGTTTGTTTAGAACAGATCATGCCAAACCAATCTTATTTCATTCTTCAACATAGTGACTAAATTAGTAGACCATCAAAATACCGTGGACATAATATATTTAGATTTCAGCGAAGCATTTGACAAAGTAGACCACAACCTACTTAGTAAGCTAGAAAAAAGTGGAATAGATAGCACCACCACTAGATGGACTCGCAACTGGCTGACAAACTGTACTCAATGAGTAGTCCTTAATGGGTCTAACTCTACATGGAGGGAAGTAAGCAGTGGGGTGCCACAAGGTTCCGTCTTAGGCCCAGTACTCTTCAATATCTTCATTAAGCCCATGTCACACTGCACCAGCGGATGCAAAGAGGATGTAAAATGGACAAAAAAGCTTGCCATCCGTTGGTTAAGGTGATGTACTCACTGCCTCCGTTTTGCTTCCTTTCTATCCGTCCAGCATCTGTTTATTAACGTTTCATCCGCTCAGAAAGTTTTGAGCTGCCCAAAACTTTTGAGTGGAAAATGTATCCAATGCATCCGTTCTGCATCCTCTAGGCATACGGGGGACGTCCGTTCTGCATCCATTATGCATCTGCTATATCCGCTAGGCATCCGCTGTGCATCCACACAACTCAAATCCATTCCAGCGGTAAACGGACGGAGGGAGGAAGCAGAACGGACGCACAGCGTTAGTAGCATGGATAGAGAAAGGATGAAAGCGGATGCAGCTCATCCGCTCTGCATCCGCTCTACATCCGCTCTGCATCCTTTACGCATCCGCTCTGAATCCTCTACGCATCCGCTCTACATCCTCTCTGCATCCTCTACGCATCCGCTCTGCATCCTCTACGCATCCTCTACGCATCCTCTATACATCCGCTCTGCATCCTCTATACATCCGCTCTGCGTCCTCCCCACATCTGTTCCTTTCCGTGTTATCCGCTCTGCTTATGCAAATTTTTGCCCCTTTTGAGAGTGGATAACAACGGATGGAACATTTTGCTCGTCCGTTGTGTCCTTTTTGCATCCGTTGGGCAGTGTGACATGGCCTTTAACCATTTAGATGAGGGAATAGAAGGGGAATTGCCAAATTTGCAGATGAAACTAAACTGGCAGGAATAGCTAACACCTAAGAAGATAGGCTCAAGATCCAGATGAATCTTGACAGACAATACCATGGAACAAAAAATAGAGAAATCTGATGAAAATCTTAAACAAATGATGGGAAAGTATGAGGAGAGATTCCAAAAAATTGAGGAAGAAGGAAGACAAAGAGAGGAGAAGATTGGAAATATTGACACTAGATTAACAGTGGTAGAACAAGAAAAAAATGGGATGTTGAGGTGGGAGATGGAAAGATCAGAATTTTATCTTAGATTCCAAAATATAGAAGAGGAAAAAGGAGAAAACTTGGCTGCGATAATGATAGAAATATTGGCAGATCTTCTGGAAATTACCGAGGAAAAGATGATGGATGGAGTAGATGAGATATACCGAGTTTATACAAGATATGCGATGAGAAATAAACTACCAAAGGAAGTACATATTAGATTTACCAAAAAATCCATCAGAACACAAATATTACAAGTGGTCAGAGAGAAAGCATTGAAATATAAAGGCAAAGAGATTGTGGTTTTAAAACAAATACCTAGAAGAGTGAGAGAGATGAGAAGAGAATACCGATTTTTGACCAAAATGCTACTGGAAAATGAAGTAAACTATAGATGGCTGATACCAGAAGGACTAATTTTTACGTGGCAAGAGCAGAGACATAGAATTGACTCGATTGAAAAAGCAGAACTTTTCTATGCAGAATTTTTTGGAAGAAAAAAAGAGGAGGCAGAGAAAGAGGTCTCATTAATTGAGTTTCAGGAGGAACAACTGGAGATTGAAAAAGAGAAAGGAGTTGTAGGTGGACAGGTAGACAGTAAAGAACAACGTGAAGTGAGAGCTACGAGAGCTGTTAGACCTAAATATAAAGCATAATCATGGAAGAAAAAAAACTGAT
>BLBF01017853.1:0-16857 GCA_015471245.1 Laticauda colubrina
AAAGAAAGAAAGAAAGAAAGAAAGAAAGAAAGAAAGAAAGAAAGAAAATCGGATATTTTCATAATAGCCATAACAGTTGTTGTAAGCTCTTTATGGGTTGGTGTTTTTTTAAAAAAAATAAATTCTGATATTTTGTAAGGGCATCAATGGTTTAGTTTTCCTTAGTTAAAATTAACCTGTCTATAGTCCTTTTACCATGAACTACACCAGAAGTTAACTAAGAAAGACTCACATAAGATTCCATACTTAACAGTACTAGAATCACCAGTTGTTGAATTTTGCTAAGAAAATTGCATGGAGAATTGCCCAGTCAACAGGAATTCAATATGCTCTGAGACATTTGGCTATAAATGAAAATTATCATTGGTCCAGCCATCCAAAATTTGTTCACTTGCTTATGTTTAGCTGGAGCAATCTATGCATTTCATTTTAAAACAAGTTTTAATACTGAACCATATTTTCAATCTCTTTTTTACTGACACTTACCTGCTGCCATATCCTAGCAACACCTTTATTCTGGTTCCTATTCCTGCTTATCTCTGAACTTATATTTCTTAACTCTTGCAGCATGGAAAAAGTTGTCAAGAGATACTATGAAATCCAGTTCATGGAGGATATAATTAAGGCCATGCTGGACACCATCTATAGGAGATTGTTTAGTGATAATGAAATCTAACTTGCTAAGAGAACAACTAGATGAGCCACTGGAGAGCTGCTTCATGCCCAATGCTTATATGTGTGAGCTACTTTTTAAAAAAAGTATTATTCTACCATTAGAAAAGGAAAGTATTTATAACCTTCACTTGCTCTTAGGAACCAAAACACTGATTACTGGATTTCGTCTTACAATAAATGTACACAAAGTTTCTGTTTCTCTACAGCAACAGTGGCAGAACTGAAAAAAAAAGTTCTGTTTCATTAAGAAAAATGTGTTGCATTTCTTCTCCAAGATGCAAGGTTTATTTATTTAAAACATCCATATAGTTTACAGTTCTCAAGTGTTTTAACCATATACTGTCTAGATTTTCATAAAGAAGAAAATGTTAATTAATTTTCATATTCACAGACATTTTCAAGAGGATAACAAATGTTGTACATTGTCTCACTACCTGTCTTTTGTTCTTTTAGTGGACAGTCTAATTAAAACATATATAGCAGAGGTCTCCAAACTTGTCAACTTTAAGACTTGTGGACTTCAACTCTCAGAATTCTGTGGGAATTGAGGTCCACAAGTCTTAAAGTTGCCAAGTTTGGAGACCCCTGATATATACTTACAACAACACTTGTAAAAATACACCTTTGACATTTCTTCCTTTTATCTAATTTAGTGAAAGAGATGAGGAAAGGCATTATTGAATCTACGTTCCCCATTCCCCATTGTGCGGAAAACAATTTGTCCATCAAGTCTACCCTGCAATTGATTATTCTTTTAGGGCCTTATTATTATTTAAATCCAGTGTTTTCTCCTTTTCCTCCTTCTTCTCCTCCCCCTCTTCCTTTTTCTATTTTAAACATCATTGAAACTGGCAAAAGAACAGGTCTAGTTTTGTGGTTTTAGTCTTGGTTTGCTACAAGATCAGGCAGATACACTTTTCTGCTGATCCTCTGGCTGATGAAAAAGCTTTAGGTCTCCTTGGAGACCACTCATGTTCACTCCTGCACTTCACCCATCATTATTGGTCCCTAGCTGAGAGTCCTCCTTGAGCCATTTTCTAATCAGCAGGTTCTATCAAAACTACCTGGTAGCAAATCTCAATTACTGTACTGAATAAGATGAGATGGAGGGAAAGAATCTTACAGTTGATCACTGATTCACCAACACTTCTTCCTGATCACACAGGATTTGAAGTTGGGCCCTTTAATGTAGTGGGATAGATACAAACCTAATTCCCCTGCCTACCAGCAGGACTTGAAAACAAAAGTTTTTCCCACTAAGTATTGCATGTTTTAGGGTCTATTTATAAACAACTTCCAAATGCATGTAGGCTATGTATGTAATATTTTTACTCCCTTTTCTTATGGTAGTATTAATGTCCTAAAAACAGCATAGTCACTCTCCCTCTCCTCTACCCAATTCACTTTTCTCATCTATTTTTGTATAATTAGCAAGATAAACTGGTTCTCTATAGCCAGTGGTGGCATTCAAATATTTTAACAACCAGTTCTCTGTCCTAATGATTTCTTCCAATAACCAGTTCATCAAACTGCTCAGAAGGTTAACAACTGATTCTCCTGAAGTGGTGCAAACTGGCTGAATACTATCACTGTCTATAGCTATGGTATCAACCCCATATGAGTATGAAAAACTGCATCGACAAAATGAGACTCAAAGAAGTGGCAAACATTAAATAACAAATATTGTGGAAAAAAGTACAGAAAATCATGAGTGCAAAAGCTAATTGAATGATTGTAAATGGATATGGCCCTTTAAGTTGTTCTTAAATAACAATGCACCAAAACCTGTTTATTAATTTCCCAAATGCTTTCTTTTCCTGAGAATTTTTTTCTCTCCTAGGTGCTTTTGAATTTATTCTCAATTTTGTTTGAGGATGTTTTTAAGCTCAATTATTGTTGTGGTCTGGCAGAGGGTGGTAATGCTGTTTTGTTCTATGACAAAGGTCTCCAGGAATCTGTAGCCTATTCATCCATTCACATTTCTTGCTCTGAACAAAGGTTCACAGGAAATATTATATTATGATGTCTTTCCTTGGAGAGAATACTAGTACAAATGAAAATAAGTAAATCACACAATTAGCTACTTCATAGCTAAGGTTAGTATCCAAGCAAAACATTCTTTGTTTTTTTAACAATTGCCCTGAGATTTTAAGTTAACAGTTAACTTAACTGTAACTTACTTAACAGTTTAAGTTAAGTAACTTATCTTTTTTGAAATAATTCCATGAGTACTGTTTTTAGTAGTGTTTATGTTGTTTCAAGCACACTAGTTACAATATTACCTGGTTCAATCTAGCTCTGTTGCCCTTTTGCAGATGATTGATCTAACTATGAAATGGAGACAAGATTACTCATTATTTCTTGACTTGTTTCAACTCATATTCCATCTCATAAAATCTGAGTCTCTTCAGGCAGATTATTGCATAGAATTGACAAATCCTTTTAGGATTAACTATGAACAGTAAAAGAATCATTGGTCAAGAAATGTGCTGCACATTAGCATTGGTTAAAGCAGATATAAAGAACTTGGAAAGGATATTCAAATGCCATGATGTGTCTTTATACCGATAAAGATCAGAATCATTCAAGTCAAACTATACTTTATACTTTATATACAGGAGGCAAAAGTTGGGTTTTAGTGAAACATAGAAAGACTGTTGACCTTTTGAACTTTGGTATTAGCATAGATTACTAGAATACAGTGAGTAGCCAAGAAATCAAACCCAGAGTTCTCACATGAGGCACAAATGACAAGGCTCAAATTATTCTGTTTCAGACACATTAAACCTTAGTTTGGTGGATATAGATTTCACTGGCATTATTGGCAGAAATATTGTATGGATAATACAATAGTTTAGTAATGGGCAAGAATAAGATCAAACTATTCATATCAAGGACGAATAAATAAGGACATCAACAGTGCAAATATTGGTGATATAATCATCACCCTAATCATCTTAATCATCACGATAATTGATTCTCCATGGATACCTTGGTGCAAATCACATCCCCACATTTAGCTCTTTTCAAAAATCACAAATAAGGTGAGAAAACTGTTTACCCAAGAAATTCTCTCCTCTGAATATCTTATTGTCTTCTTTAGAATACCCTTTTTTTTCCTCCTAGTTTTTCTGGATTCTATTTTGCTTGGTAAATATATTGTCTTTTCCTTCCAGTGACTAAAAAAGATCACATTTTATTACATGCCCTATTTAAGAAAAATTTGCTGAAATTTGGCTTGCCTTAAAAATCATAAAAATAAATGTTTCCTGCCAACATGAGTGATTATAATTGAAATTAATATTTTGTGGGATTATACTAGACCCCATTTCACAATTTCTATCACCAACCTATTCTACTGTACAAGCAACAGAGGCATGGGACATTCCTTCTTCCTCAATGTTCTCCCATCTGCAGTAATTTTTTTCTTCCTTTACATTGTATCAATATATATATCTATATATATCTATAGCGAATATCTAGATAGATAGATAGATAGATAGATAGATAGATAGATAGATAGATATAGCGAAATACCATTCACGCATTATCACAAAATATCCAGAACTGTAAAGCCTACAAACTTGAAATTTGGCATGTATGTTCCTCTTAACTTCTAGGTGCTCACTAAGAAAGGATTTTTGAAATGATCATCAGAGCATTAGTATTTCATATATATTACTATTAACGTGCTTTAATTCTACTCCCCCTATCCATGTGCAAAACTTAAGCAAAGGACAAGAGTTTCAGTTTTAGTTTCGCAGGAGCAACCAGCTTTAGTATAGAACAGTTGAGCTAAGCCATGGCCAGGCTCCTTGCTGTCTCTTGCTCACATAGCAAATACTGATTCAGTTTCCAAACAGCCCTCAGCTCTCTCACATACTGACAGGACACTAGCCAGATGAATACTGATGGATGCTGGTAGGCAGAGGCAGAAATTTTTTCTCCTTATTTTCCTCCCAAAAACTAAACTCGATCACATAGTTTCATAGCAAAGCACAGCAGTAGTGGGATTCAATTTTTTTTTACTACCGGTTCTGTGGGCGTGGCTTGGTGAGCATGACATGGCTTGATGTGTGTGGCTTGGTAAGCATGGCAGGGGAAGGTTACTGCAAAATCTCCATTCCCACCTCACCCTACTAACCTGCTTTCCAGCTCCATTCTCCTGTGCAGGGCAATAAAAGAAAACCCAGCCAATCAGCGGGACCTGGGAGGCAGAGAACAGATGGGGGTGGGTCAGTCAGAGGTGGTATTTGCTGGTTCTCCAAACTGTTTAAAATTTCCTCTACCAGTTCTCCAGAATTGGTCAGAACCTGCTGAATACCACCTCTAAAGCATGGGTATCCAGCGAGTATGAAAAATCTTGGGAAAAACCATTAATGATATTTTAAAGACACATAATTTGTAACTTCATGTGCCCCATATTTTTTTCCCATTTCTATACCATGATTTTGTATCAGATATAAACTTCTCAATTTGTCTACCTACCTCCATGTGAAGTCTTTGATGGGATGATTTGATGAGGCATACGATAGTGATCGTTCTTGGTGAAAGAATCCTTGCTAACTAATGCAACCATTTCCGTAGAAAGATAATGATAGCACTGCCTTCCAATTTGCCACTGTGCCTCTTAGCCATTCAATAAATAGAACAAAAATTGAAGAACTGTTTTAATGTCCATACATATCAAGTTTGATTTTGAGAATGTTGGCTGGCTATTTTCCACAAACATACTGGACAGTACTTATTGATACAAAGTCACATTCCCTTAGCACAGTAGTCCCCAATCTTTTTTGTACCAGGGACCAGTTTCACACAGAAACACTTTTTCAAGGACCGGCAAAATCAATTCTTCCCTAATAGTAAAGGGCAAAAACATATTTTTATATATATTTTAATCATGATTATTCATTCTTTGCGGCCCGGTACAAAATGATCCACGAACCAGTACCAGTCCAGGGCCCGGTGGTTGGGGACCCCTACCTTAGCACATTTGCAAAAGCACATTCACCCACTTCCACTTTTGCTGTTGCTTTCTTCCCTTTGCAGGAAGCTTGCTTTTCCAAATTCTCCTCTTTCCTGAAAGGTGTAACATAAAATTTAAGGTATAAGAAATAAAAAGAACCAGGAAAGATGGGAAGATGGTCCTCCCAGGAACAATTGATTCAAGTTC
The DNA here is from genome assembly GCA_015471245.1 of Laticauda colubrina. NCBI lineage: Eukaryota > Metazoa > Chordata > Lepidosauria > Squamata > Elapidae > Laticauda > Laticauda colubrina. Next base: position 5,849 of record BLBF01017853.1, read on the forward strand.
TTCCTTTTTCATAAATTGAAGTTATACGAAGCAATATATTTTGTTCACCCAATGTTATTTCTTATTTGCATAATAGCAATATCTTACTGACTGTTTTTTGGGACTGAGGAAGAATTACAGGGAATGAGATGTGTCATTACAGGGTGAGAAAATTAAAATGAGCAGCACTATGGAATATATTCTGAGAAAAGGATAGGGAAATGAGAGCAAGAGCCTTATTTTTCAAATGATGTATTAGTGTAAACCCCTCTCAAATGAAGGGAAACATTTGTAAGGGTAAGGGCTAACTAGAAAGAAAGAAGAAATACCATCAATAAGGAAATAAACAATACTTATTTACTTGTCAGTAAATGATCATTAAATTATGTACTCCCACATAGAGTTCCCTTTTTTTTTTTTTTTTTTGGTGTTTGTGTGGCTACCGTGCATGTAACTATTACATCAATAAAACTTCTCATGGACCTTTCAGAAAATATCGCCATATTGGGAATGAAAATGTTTAGAAGTTTATCCAAGACTGCAACCAGCCAACTGTTTGTATGCTAAAAAATTGTTAATTTTAATTTTGTCTCACATGGAACTCATCAGCAGCCACAAAGGGGAAATAATTATTTCTTAGCTGAAGAAAGAACAATTATCATCCCAAAACAAACACTTGTCAATTACAAAAAAGATTGGCTTAATGAAAAATATTCCCATATATTGTTAATTCTATTCACACTCACTCACCCACCCAGAGACACCTTATTGTCAGCCTGAATCTATCCATAGCAGGACAAAGAGCTTTTCATTGAAGGTTATGGGCTGCAATTTATCTACTGGTATGGATTGGTAGACAGATATTTTTTTTATTTCACACACACATACACACAGATTAAGAGCTAAATTTAGGATTAAGGGTTAACTGCTAGATTATAGAAACTTCTATTTGACTATGATTCAGAGAATAAAAACTACTTATAGAACAAATACCAATTATTACTATACAGTATGTATCAATTTCCACACAGAATGGATGAGTGGTTGTATGTCTGTTTGTACACATGCGAACCTGCAGACAAAGACATATTTTGAAAGTTTGTCCCCAAACCAGCTTACCAAGATCTTCTGTTTCTACTGACACTTTGAAATTTATTTGCCCCATATTTTTCAAACAGAGCAGAACAAGATCAGAAGAGTGCCCCCCAGGTCTAAACTCAGTTTTATTACAGCAAATAGCTAAAATTTGTCTCTTTGGGGCATTTCAAAGGACAGTATCCTCCGGTAATACATGATATATCAATTGGAAAAATATATTCATACGAAGTGAAAATACTGCTATCTCAACATTTTTGCGCTCATTAAAATGCCACAAAATACTGGTTGACTAAATCCCCTTTAGCAGACTTATGTAGCATTGGAACTAATTTCTGCTTGGACACCCTCCCACCCTTCCTGACAGAAAGGCTTGATGCATCTGAAGAAATTTAAGAGGCAGTTATATTGACATAAATTTAATGTGTGTGTGTGTATGTACATGCAATCAGTTTTTATCTCATATAGGATTTTATAGCAAGTTAAATGTTTTTGATATTTATATGGTCGTCCATCTCTCAAAACATGAGTAAATTATACCCTCATTTCAAAATCAATTTCTTAAAGATCAACCAATATATTTCCAAAAATCAGCTGACCTAATTTCTTCAAAAACAATGGTAGCATAGTCGTAATGAACGGCCATGTGGTTTTTTTTTAATTTATTAAATAAAGTGGTTAATATTGTAGCAAGTATCAGGTATTAAACAAAGCTATAATACTTAAACTTGGAAGGAGCATGTGGTTTCAGAAACGTTTTAGATTAAGGATCCCCTTAAATCTGTTTTGGGAAGCAAAACAGTCTTACTATGTTCACTTTTATTCACCTTGTTTTAGCTCCTCTTTAAAATCCTTGGCAGTTATAAAGAAACAGATAATGCAATAGAAATTGTGTGTGGAAGCCTCATATAGCCTTTGAATATGTTACTATTCCTTTTCTTCTGCAGTGTTTGAAGAATCAGGAAGAGAATTCTGGGTAGGTATAGCCAATGAGCCAAAAAATCTTATGGTTTCTGAAAATAATCGAGGTAGAAGAAAATAGAAAGCCTTCAAAGTCTCACAAAATCCTCCCTTTCTTTGCCAAGACAAATAGAATCACATTGCCTCCACAGCACAAAGTTCTTAAAGGGAAATTTAAATTGTCTTGCACAGACCTCATATTGAATTGTACAAGCCTAGAATCTCTTTACCTAATTAAATATTTGGCACTGACACACATTTTGCAGATTTATACTATAAGATTCCCCTCATCAGATGAATCCACAGAAAAAAGTACAACTGATTTGCCTATGTCAGGGGTGTCAAACATGATTTCATTGAGGGCTTCATCAGGATTGTGTTTGACCTCAGGGGCTGGAGTGGGCATTCCCAGGGAGGGCGTGGCCAGCTCAACATTACCCTAAGTGCTTTGCCAGAGAAAACGGGCTCCCAAGCTCAGTTTTCAGCTGTCATGGCCTCCTTCAACCCTTTGACAGTGAAAATAGAGCTTCATTTTCACTGGCAGAGACATGATGGACCAATCTTTTGCTGTTTCCAGGGCGATCCTAAAGACCAGCTCTAAGCACCTCGCAGTCCATATCCAGCTCCCGGGCCTTGAATTTGACCTCCCCTTGGCCTATGTGCATGAATGTATGTTATATTTACTGAACTTAATGCTTACCCTATGAAATGCATATAGGAAAAAAGAGAAAGGCACCAGAGAACAAGAAAAAACAGATAAGCAATAACAGTCCCAGTTTAACTATCTTGGGCCATGGAACAAGATGCAGGTCAAAATGAGAAATTTGTTTTTGTAAAAATAAATTAAACAGATCCTGTAATTACACAGAAGGAAAATGGGCTTTCCTAAAGTGAAAGAGCAGGAATTGTGTTGGGGATTTAAATTCAGCAGGACCCATTTCAAGGGGAAGTGCTTCTGAACATAAGTGGATTTCTGTAAGAGCACTGAGCAATTAAGTAGCAGAACAACCCATTAAAAAGAATAAAATGTTCATAATACCATTTCTTAGATGCAGAGACTGGGCTTAACCAAGCTCTCAATATGTGCTGGCAGTTATTGTAGTTGAAAAAATATAGCTTTATTAAGAAAGATATGAGAATAGAAACTAGCTAAACTGCATCTTGAAAAGAGGGAAGTGAAAGAGAAAAAGGGGGAGGAAGTTCCCTTCTTAAATTCAGGAACTCAATTAATTAAAAGAAGGCCAGACAAGAAACAGTCACAGGGACCATGTATGAAGTACCTCTGTCTCATTATTGCTCACCCCAATTGCCCTAGTGGTCAAGACTGGGTCATGGGTGAAAAGAGATGATGAAATCTACAACATAGAGGAGGTTAAAGAGTTGGTTTTCTTAAATGTCCAAATATTGCATCATCTTCTTGCTTTACAGTTCTTTCACTGATATTTAATGCCACTAAATGCCAAGTAACATTTAATAGCTACTGAGCATTAGTCATGATTATGGAACCATGATTATGGTGGCAGTGGGAATTGTGGACTCCTAAGGATGAATTCATTGTGTTGTCTTTCATGGCATTATGAAAGTGGAAAACTGGACCCACCTATTTAAAAGCAAAAAAAAAAAAAAAGATTGTGTTTAGTCCTCTCTAGATTCCATGTGGAAGGGAGGATTTCCCCATGAAAGAGCAAATTATGTCAGATAGCTGTGTAAATCTTTTACCTGGGCAAATAGCCACAGTTGGATACCCTGGAACTTAGATTGACGAGTGGGTGAGGTTAAAGATTTGACAGGGCAGGGTTAGTGGCTACATCTCACAAATTGTGGAACAAAACCATTTCTATTACTTCACTTAATTTATAGAAAGTGATTTCTGTGCATGCAGAGAAACTACCCCTCTGAGATAAGGTCAAAAACAGATTGTGTTTGATCAAGGCAGATTGGTTTCACAGAAATGTTTTTCAAGTCAGAAAATGTTCCTTCTGAATCTCTGCTAGCTCTTCCCTAAATACTTCAATGAAATAATCTTCTTGAGTCATGCAGACTTCCTTAATGACTATAATTGAATTTGTACCCCAGGTGTACATGGGGGCAAAACTGGCCATACATTCTACAATGCGTTTGAAAGCAAATCAACGGTTTTAGAGTCAACTTACCGATGGAGTTTTAAATTTTTGAAGTTATTTCATGGGTATTTAAAAAAAAGGATCACCTTGGATCAAACTGTGTCTTGTTGCAGATAAATATCAGACCATCACATAAAAGCAAACATGTTGTTATATGAAATAGACAGTAGCAGAATTTTCGATAAAATGAAAAGAATGAAGAAGGGTATATGGGAGTAACAACATCTTACCTAACCTAGGCTGCAAGATATGTTTTACATCAGCAGAAATCTCATTATCAGCTACACTTAATGAAGCCAGTGATTATATTCCAAGAAACCCACTGACAATCCATTCCATAAAATATCAGGATAGCCACAGGTAGATAAAATTAAACAAGTCCAACCTTTACAGCTCATTGCTATGGCATCATGATTAGCGAGCAAACAATGACATTTTCGCGTTATATATTACGGCTATTTCTATTGGCCTTTTCATTCTCTCAAAATATCTGTCAAACAAATGACTGAATACCAGCAACACTGACAACAAAATGAGTTCTGATTTATGGAAATCTGATCTTTATTTTACTTTTTCAATGTAATATTTTAATCTATAAGTTTCAGTCAAAGTACATAGATAAGGTGTTGGAAGTAAATAAACTAATATTAAATAGCATGGATAAGTTAGTCAAAAACAAAGTGATTATTGGGGGCATGTTACATGACTGATCTCAGAGTGGATGCTAGTGAGAAAATTCCATCACACATTAAGACAGACAAAACTATTATAGTTTCGCCAAAATATAAATCTTTCTAGAAATAAATTGTATAGAGAAGGCATTGCCTTCTGGTTGTTCAATGTATAGAGGAAAGACACATGGGCTATAGAGTTTTATTGTTATATAATCTGCATGTTACTAAAGCCATTTTAGGGGCCTACTTTAGATTATTACACTTTAGAAGTAATTGACCATTTTGGGGTATATTAAGAGTAGCCCCCCATTAGAGTGTATACAATAATTTTTGCAGAAACAGTAATTTTGCAAATGATGAAAACATATTTGTCCATTACCACAATGAAAGCTTCAAGGAACAAAAGAAGGCAGTAACTAAAATAAATGTCTTCTGCTCAGAAGTATTCAGATCAATTAAATAAGACTAAAAACTAAATCCGTTTTTTGATATATTTTTAATGAATTGTGTTTAAGAATTCCCAGAGCCACTCTGCAATTTAATACAAGTGATCTTGGTAAGTAAGATCTCTGGTAAGTAGCAGTATTTCCCAGGTGAAATAATAAGATAAAACAGAATTATGAACACAAGGAAAATATCTTCTACAGTTTTCCAATATTAAATTGTTCCTAATTGGTTACAAACTGTAGAAAAGAAATGTTTCTGGTTTAATGCCAAATCAAAAATGGGTGATGTTGAAGAGTGCCAAGACTCCTTTTACAAAATTGAAATCCTTGGGTTTCAAAGCAAACACATTTGACATGAAGTCCTGTCAATAACAACATGACTGTGAAACACCTAAATATTCTCTAATTTCTGCCAAGAACATCAACATTTCTGAGAGGAAACTGTACTGAATCTTTATGTCAACTAGTTTGAGTATCACTTTAATGGAAAAGAAATTAAGAATATTTAGAATAAAGGGAGGGAAGGAGGGAAAAAAAAGTTTATATATTTTATTGAATTTCTTCCATCTCACATTTTCATCACCTAACTGAAGAGCTCAGTTTAAATATGGAGTGGTCTTCTCATTTTCAGAATATCCTGGAACTATTTTTAATGATTAATTGTTAAAATCCATTAAAATAGGTTTTTGATATATTCTGGGCATATGCAAAATAAAACTAATATCAAAGGTGTTTTGTTTGGAAAACACACGAGGTAGACCGGGTTCCAACAACAAATACTTTTATTGTTAACAGTTAGTAACGGAACGCCGGCTGAAGCCGGGGCCAGCCCTTTTATACAGGCTGGCTTGCCTGCTTGCAGCCAATGGCAGTTATTTGGATTTGCCGCCTTTTTGGCAGCTCTTTGGATTGGTTCCTAGTGAACCAATCCACTGTTCTTTTCCTTAGCCAATCAGAATGGTAGATTTGGAGTCATCCACTTTACATACAGAACACCCCTCCCTCCTTAGTTCAGTCCTACGTGGTGACGTAGTCTCGCAGGTAGGTGGGGCTTTTCCGGGCTCGACCTGACCTGCGCGGTTCATTTCCAGTGAGGACTTCGACCAGTTCGGATGGGGCTGCTGTGTCGTCCGTCCTCCTCTCTGGAACCGTCTGGAAGGGTGAGTCGGCCATTTTACCGCCGCCTAAGTTTCTTAGGCTGGCGGTTCTGCCGCTCCCTCCCATTTCCTCGGGGCAGGTCGAGCTGGCTTGGCTGGCCCCTTCCGAAGATCTCTCTTCGTGGGTCTCTTCAAACGGTGAGTCTTTTGGTGGCTCTTTTTGGTCGTTTTGAATGTTAGTTTTATTTTTAAAAAGTTCTTTATTCGTTTCTCGCCTTTCCCCCCCCACCTCGGTTTGCATTTCGCCGTGTTCCTTTGTGAATGTTTTAAAGTCCGCGGTTCTTTCCACAATTCGAGATCGAAGCTGGTCTATATGCCGCTTCCATTCCCTCCCATCGTCTAATCTTACCCGGTAGGATTTGGGGCCTGTAAGTTGGGTAATTTGCCCGGGTAGCCATACCGGGTCCCCGGAGAAATTTTTAGCGTAAACTAAATCGTCTGTCTCGAATTGTCTGAACCGTGTTGAGGAGTCAGGGGGGTTTTCTGGGGTGAAATTTGGGTGTAACCTATCCAGGTGAGATCTTAATTTTCGCCCCATAAGTAGTTCTGCTGGTGATTTATTTGTGATAGTACTAGGTGTTATGTGCTGCAGTGTGAGCAGCCGGTTTACTTTTTGTTGTGTATCTCCAGCGTCCATTCGTTCTAACCCTTCTTTTGTAAACCGGACCATTCTCTCTGCCCTGCCGTTCGCAGCCGGGTGAGCCGGCGCGGTTAGTGCATGTCTTATACCTAGGGAGGCTAGGTATTGCTCAAATGGTATACTGGTTAGCTGTGGTCCATTATCTGAAACGAGGATGTCAGGTATGCCATGGGTGGCAAACAGGCTGTCTAGTTGCTTAATTACGGCTTCTGTTGTCGTTGATGGCATGATTTTTACTTCAAGCCAATTGGAATAGGCATCAACGACAATCAGAAAAGTATGCCCCTTGGTAGGCCCCGCGAAGTCAATGTGTATTCTTGACCACGGTCCTCGAGGGGTTTCCCAGTCCTTAACGGGTGCTTTTGGTGGGGATGGTCTAATTGTTTGGCATTTGTGGCATGAGCTTACCCAATACTCTATGTCCTTATCAATACCCGGCCACCACACGTAACTCCTGGCGAGGCTTTTCATCTTCACCATTCCCGGGTGCCCTTCATGTAAAAGCCTAAGAACCCTGGGCTGCAGTTTAGCAGGGATTACCACCCGATCACCCCACAACAAACACCCCTTTTGTATGGAAAGTTCAGTCTGTCTGGCCCGGAAAGGTTTGGAGCTTTCAGTTTTTAGATTGTCCGGCCAGCCTTTACCTACCCAGCTAAGAACGCGGGCAGTCAATGAGTCTTTCGCGGTGGCTCTTGCGACATCATACACTGAAATGGGTAGATCGGGGCATGTCTCGATTTGCAGTGCTGTCATCGTTGGTGCCGGGTCTGCGTCGGTTGTTGGCAAAGGCGCTCTGCTCAAAGCGTCCGCATGGGAAATTTGTTTCCCTGGTCGGTGTGTCAGAGTGTAGGAATAAGCCGCCAGGAACTCTGACCATCTCGTCATTCTGGGTGAAAGTATGTTAGGTGTTGGCTTGTTTCCCGCCAAAATCCCCATTAACGGCTTGTGATCCGTTATAATTCGAAAAGTCCTCCCATATACATATTCGTGGAAACGTTTTACTCCAGCGACAATTGCTAGAGCTTCCCTGTCCAATTGGCTATAATTCCGCTCGGTTTTTGATAGAGTCCTAGAATAATATGCGACGGGTGCTTCTCTGCCATCCGGTAGTTGGTGGCTCAGGACGGCACCTACTCCATACGGTGAGGCGTCGCAGGTCACTGTTAATGGCAGAGTGTCGCTAAATTGGATGAGAACGTTTGTTGATGTTAGTAGTCTTTTAATGTTTTGGAAGGCTTTTTTTTCCTTGTAGCCCCAAGTCCAAGTAGCCTTTTTGTCTAGCAGGCGGTGTAGCGGTTCTGCTATAGTGGCTTTGTTTGGCAGGAATACATTATAGAAATTGATTAATCCTAAAAATGCCTGGAGTTCCGTTTTATTTTTAGGTTCAGGCGCGTCATTTATCGCCTTAATCTTTTTATCAGTGGGGTGGATGCCTTCTCCGTCTATTGAGTAGCCCAGGAATTCGACGTTGTTTTTAACTAGACAGCACTTCTCTTTTTTAACCTTGAGGCCAGCTTCTCTAAACTTAGTCAGAACCTTTTTTAGTCTGTTTCTTAATTGTGGTTCATCTCTGGCCGAGATTAGGACGTCGTCGAAATAGGGAACGACTCCTTGTATGCCATTTAGAAGGCGTTCCATTAGACTCTGGAAGACGCCAGGGGCTACGCTTACTCCAAATTGGAGTCGGTGGCATTTGAATGCGCCTTTATGGGTGACAATAGTCTGCGCTTCTGCTGTTTCTGGGTCTACTGGAAGTTGCTGATAGGCTTGTGCCAAATCGAGTTTGGCGAAAACTTTGCCATTTCCCAGGGAATGGAGCAGATGCTGGACTACGGGCACCGGGTATGCGCTTGGTTGTAATGCGTGGTTCAGGGTAGCCTTATAGTCACCACAGATTCTGATGGACCCGTCTGGTTTAATGGGTGTGACGATAGGCGTTTCCCACTTGGCATGGTCCACAGGTTCTAACACCCCTTGGGCTACTAATTTTTCCAGCTGTTCCTCTATTTTTGCCTTTAGTGCAAAAGGAACTCGCCTGGCTTTTATTCTTCGTGGGGCTATTTGGGGGTTTAAATTGAAAGAAATAGGGTTTCCCCGGTACTTGCCCAGTGATCCGTCAAACACGTCGTGGAATTCTCTGACGAGGTCGTCTTCCCAGCCGGCTGTGGTCACTCGATCGACCCCGGTCATCCCGATGCCCAATGGCGCGAACCACTCGATGCCCAGGAGGCTTGGTCTGTCTTGGTTGACTATGGTCAGTGGAAGCACTTTGATGTGGTTTTTGTAGGCAACTTGAAAATGTCCTTTGCCCATCACAGGGATTTGGTTTCCCTGATAGTCTTTGAGGGTTAGGTGCTGCTTCATCAAGTCTTTGGTCTTGATACCTGGGACTAACTGTTGAATTGTGTCCCATGATACCATGGAGAGGAAGGACCCCGAGTCCACTTCCATTTTGCAGTGTTTTCCCTCGATTTCTACGACGATTTTAATTTTTCTTCCACTTTCCGTCTGGGAGCTTTGGATAATGACAGTTTGGTGTGTATTGGCTCGCTTTTCTTGTTGCCATTTTCTTTCGGCTTGACTTGGCTCGGCTCGTGTTGGGGAATTTCTGCGTCTCGTCGGGCTGTAAGATTTTTTATTTCTGCAGACCTTCTCGATGTGCCCTCTCTTTCTGCAATGTCGGCAGATGGCATCGAGGAATCTGCATTCGGCTCGTGGGTGGTTTCCTCCGCAGCCAGCGCATTCCCGCCACTTTCTCCTTTCGCGCTCTTTCTTGTTTGTGAGCAAACGGTGGACCTCGTCGTCCTCCTCGCTTGATTCGTTTGTTTCGCCCGACTCTTCATAATGGGTCGTTGTGGCAGGCTGCTTTTTTTCTTTGGTTGATGTTTCATCGCCGTGCGTGTTCATTTTCTTGAATGTTACTGCGGATTTTTTCGTAGCTTCCGCGGCGGTGGCTTCCGCAATGGCTTCGGTAACGGTGATGTTGGGCTTGTTGAGCATTTTGCTCTGTGCGGTTGAGTCTCTCAGGCCCAACACCACGCGATCTCTCATTGCCTCGTCTATGTTTGAGAATTCACACTCACCCCCAATTTGTCTGAGTGCAGCGACGAAATCGGCAACGGTTTCTCCCTCTCTCTGGTCTCTTCGGTAGAATTCATGTCGCTTTATTAGATTAGACACCATCGGGGCGTAGTGTGCTTTCAGGAGTCTCTGTAATTCTGTCCACGTTAATTGTTTAACGTCCCGAGGCTTGGCGAGGGCTTTAGCCATTTTAAAGACGGTTGTTCCGCAGTGTGTCAGGAACACGGCTCTCTTTCGTTGTTCGGAAATGCCTTCCATTTCGTTGCTCTCCAAGTACATTTGGAAGCGATCAGCATAGGAATCCCAATCCTCTTCGTTGGGATTGAAGGGTGCGGGCGGTGCGTTGTTTCCAGACATCTTAGTTGCAGTCTGGGCTTTTATCACCACGTGCAGGTTTTGTTCCGTTCAGGACGATCCCATCCTCGTCGCCAGTGTTTTGTTTGGAAAACACACGAGGTAGACCGGGTTCCAACAACAAATACTTTTATTGTTAACAGTTAGTAACGGAACGCCGGCTGAAGCCGGGGCCAGCCCTTTTATACAGGCTGGCTTGCCTGCTTGCAGCCAATGGCAGCTATTTAGATTTGCCGCCTTTTTGGTATCTCTTTGGATTGGTTCCTAGTGAACCAATCCACTTGTCTTTTCCTTAACCAATCAGAATGGTAGATTTGGAGTCATCCACTTTACATACAGAACAAAAGACTATGTAGTAAAGAATCAAACTTTGCATATGATAGTTCTGGGTTTTGAAGTATGGTGGGTTTTTTTGGGGGGGGGGGTTGGGATTTAAGAATACTAGTGGGGGGGAGGTGAGAAAAAGAAATAAAGGACAGGAAAGGAGAAAGAATTAT
>BLBF01017854.1:0-25224 GCA_015471245.1 Laticauda colubrina
ATCTATCTATCTATCTATCTATCTATCTATCTATCTATCTATCTATCGATCGATCGATCGATCTATCTATCTATCTATCTATCTATCATCTATCTATCATCTATCTATCATCTATCTATCTATCTATCTATCATCTATATCATTTCTTTATCATCATATATCCTATTTAGATAATAAAATAATGAACACTTGTATTCCTCACCTCACCTTTTGGATGAGAGTGCAACAGATTCACTCCATAAATTCACTTAATCTCATTCATATGAATTCTTGGACAAGAAACATTTATTCATCTCTGCAGAAATGCCTCAGTGGTTGAAAATATCTATCCACCTTTAAAAAAGATAAAGAAAAAGCCTTTAAGTGGTACCTCATTATATTATATTATATATGGCTCTGTGCTTTGCAAGAAATCACCATTTTTAGAAGCAGCAGCAACAATTTTAGAATCATATCATCTGCCTCTTTCTTTGTTTTGGTCATTTCAGTTTTCACTGAAAGCATTTCATAAGCAAATTTAGTATTTTGAGGCTGACTTTCCACCTCTTTTCTCATCTTATTTGTTTTACTTCCATCTAGATGATACCTTGTTACCATTAAAAAGAAAAACTTAAAAATCCTCCTTAGCAACAATAATTCTACATGATGAGATGTTAGACAGACAGAACAAGTTTGAGAGTACAAGTGCAAGTAAGCATCATCTATTAGGAGAAAGTTACACACTAAAACCTGCTGTTTTGCTTAAGTAACATACATACACAGTTTTCCTATAATATACAACTGAGAATTAATAAAGAACTACATTTTATTTTTAGTGTATATCATTATCAGGTTCCAAAAACATCTGCCTAGAATTAAAACCACAGAGTCTGCAATTTTCATCAAAGCAATATTGTTTTTTTGAAGTGACAATGAGTGACAATGGTAGGTCAGTTGTCTTACTATTTTGGAAAGATAACTTCCCAAATTGTCTGAATGCACATAATGTAACTGATAGCCTTGAGGGACAGGTTGTCTATTTCTTTTTACCTTCAGAAGCTGATAGTTATGATGCTTGACTTATAGAATTGAAAATGATAGTGTGAAATAAATTGTATATTCATTGGAGGCTGGAAATATGTTATTGTACTCAAAATGATACATACAAATACAATTTATGAAACATCACCTTGACATTCCTTTCTCTTTCACTCTATCTGTATAATCAGAAAGGACATTCCTAATATGAATTTATGAGGGGGGGGGGGAATCAACCACACTATAAACTTTGTATTAAAAATGTGTTTATTTTCAATCTCAAACTTCATGATCCTAGAATTTTCCATTAGCAAATTATGAACACTTAGATGGGAAAAATGATTTGATTAAAAAACAAACTAGAAAAGGTGTAGAAACAGAAGGTGAACATTCTCATGGTGCAGGCTGCAGTATGATCTTAAAAACAACATTACGGAATAATAGAACAACAGGGACCTTGGCCTTCTAATCTAGAGGTTCAACTATCACAGGAACAAGAAAAATAAGAGAACAAGTGTTCAGAATCTATTTATTGGTCAAGAGGCATATTAGTTAAATCAGCATGGCTGGAATAAATAATATATCCATAGCTAATGATGAGAAGGTCCAAAAATCAAGAAGATGGAGTTACATATGCTAATATCTTGTTCAAAACACAATTAGAAATGTTTGCATTCAGGTATTGATTTATCAATCTATCTATAGTTGTTTTTGTTAGTTTTGTAGTGAATTAACTGATTCAGGTGGAATAAACATCATTATTTATTGGAGATGGAAGGGTGATGGGTAAGAGTTCTGGGATTAACATTTTGAGGGCTGGAGATCTATATCTGGATGGAAATCCTGTACAACAATAGTCTTTCTCGGCTCTTGTAATTCTATATTAAATTACCCTCAAGCCAATGCTCTAGTCAGAACATTGTTTCTACGTATGATTCTTATTCTCAAATGTCTTCTCCCTATATTTATATTGTGATACTATTCCTTTTTCCATCTCTAACCTATGTATAAATATGTTTCCAATTTTTCCCCATTAAGGGATAACAAAAATTAAAAAAAACCTTGGAACATCAGGCCAAACCCTACGTGTTCCAAGTGTCACAAAAGAAAAACATTCCTAAGTGAGCCTAGCTATTTTGAGTACAGTTCCAAAGCATATACTGCACACAACTTCTTTCAGAGGTGGTATTCAGCTGTTTCTGACCAGACCTGGTAGACCAGTAGGGAAAATTTTGACTGGTTCACAGAACCAGTAGGGAAAATTTTGACTGGCCCTGTCCACCCACCCCTGCTCTTACCTTTCACCTCTCCTACATTCTGCTGTTTGTTAGCTCTGCTGATTGGATTGCCACGCTTCAGCTAAGCTAAAAAACAGCACAGTTCACCAGGAAAGGGTGTTCAGCATGTGCATGTGATAGGTGCATCTGCACAGCTCACCAGCCTTGATTCAGAGGGCGGAATTTGAGTGCTGTGCATGCACACATGAAGAGAGAGAAGGAAAAACACAACGAGACCGACAGAATAATGTTATGATGGCCAATCTAAATAAAAGTGTGTTTAATCTTCTATGGACTCTACTTCTTGGCAAGATCCTTTATGGCTGAAATCCCCCTATCAGGAAACGCTATGAGGAGCCTCTATTTTCTTCTGTGTAAGTGAAATGATAAACCTGAGTGTGCTTACTTTAGAGGGATTAATCAGGTATTTTGTTTATATGTGACCTGAATTGTATTAATGTGTAATAAGGCAGCTGTGTATATTCTTCTGCCCTCTTCTTTTTCTTTCGATGTATTTGTGGACACTAAGAGACACAGAGCTGCAAATCTGGTCACATTCTATTCAGTTTTCAGAGAATTATCATTGATAATTCTCCAAAGTCATCTACATAATTTCTTTCCAACTTGCTGTTGATCTGAAAAGAATACAAGAGTTCATCCATTGCTATTTATTGGCTAGAAATAAAGGTACCCTTTGCTACTCTGTGTAGTTCATAATATGCAATCAGATAAAAGAATCAGCACAAGAATCAGCATAAGAATTGTCAGCCTGGTTTAGAAAATCCTCATTTTTAGAAGCTCAGGTTATCAGTTTCAGAGCTAGACCTATTCAAGACAAAGTTCCAAACCTTTTGCTACATAGGCATTGGTAGTCTTATAAATTCTTGCCATCTAATTTACAGAGTGAACAAGATAATTTGGGCCTTTTTATTCCAAATCACAAGTTTTAAAAATAACACTTTGGAAAACATTTAATCACATGCCACTATAACCAAACATTAGAAAGTAGGCAGAATTTAGTTGAGACATTAAATTTATTAAGAAGCTATATATTTCATGTAGAAGTGGATTTTCTTCTTATGTTCTGCCTTGGAGATGAGAGACAGGAGAAGAGAGAGATTGCATTTTGACATTTTTTGGACACCAGTTTGTGATAGGATGGGTGGGTAATACAGAAATCTATGTTGACATCTATGGCAGTCTCTTTTGACCTAAGTAATAAGATGTTGACAAAAAGACAAGACAGTACAGAGTGGCGAAAGAAGGTGAAAGAAGGAAAATAATGAACATAAATTAAAATGTGGAAAGATATCGTTGGTTATTAGACATAAAAAATTCTTTAAAGCCACTTACTGTTTTACTGAATTAGCTGAGGCTAACATGATGCTAGTTGGAAACTGCGCCTTTGGATTTAAAATGAAAAATATGATCTGGTATGCTGGTTAATTCTGAACTTGCGCTAATGGATGAAGAGAATTCCTAAGTACTTTAAAAATCTTTCTGCTTTATTTTCAAATATATTAACAAATTTAAGGTCTTTAAACTACCTTAACAAATAGAAATTTAGTTCTGTTCATTAATGTTCAGATACTTCTGCAGATAGCAAAATGCCAATATCTTATGAGTACAAATGTAGAACAAGAAACTGTCAAGCAACTGTCAACCGCTTTTTCTTTTAAATAAATGAGACAAAAATAGGATTTTTGACAGTTCTGCTGGAAGTGTGAATATTTTCCAACAATGCCAACTAAAGTGTATTTTAAAAGCATTGCTTGCTTGATCTGATATGCCATCTCAGGATATTTGCAAAAAATATCCAGGTAACGAAGACGAAATCTCATCAGAAGTTGCCTGTTGCAACTTCTCCTTCTCCTTCTTCTTCTCCTTCCAATGTATCCTCCTTGGAAGGGCACTGTTCAAAATGTAATGAAAGGATGACTATTTGTAATTTTTTTCAAAATTGTAGCCTTGTACAAATACACATTCAAGGACAGAAACATCAGAATTACTAGGTCAATACTACATATTGAAAAAAGATGAATAAATGCAGGTTCCAAAATTTGGCTTATTTGTGTCATAACATCACTAAAAAATAGTAGTTCTGAGTCTTCTGAATCAAAATAATCATAATCAGAGGAAAAACACAGACATAAAAAAACCTGGTGTGTCTTATGACACATCATATATTGGCCACTTAAGATTATTTTGGGATAAAATATTCAAAAGAGGATGTACTTTTTCAGAATCTTTCTGCTGACTTGCCTCAAACATCCAGAATTGTCAATAATCTGTTGAGCTTTTTTGCAGGTACCTTTTCTAACAGGAGAAAATTCAAGGTCTAGTTTCAACTGAATTTTATCTCATAGTAGTAGGGAAAACATATTAGTGTCTGGTAGCCAAAAATCAGAAGTAGCCTGATAGGATCATTTTGGTCTAACTGTTTTTATGAGAAGGTATAAACTTTCATAAGCTGCAGTTCACTTCATCAGATGCAACTGAGTGGCTAGAGCCATGATTTTAAAAAGAATTTTTGTGATCAAAATTGAGTGTAAGATTGCTGATGTCACATGCATTATATACCTGCACAACCATCTTTTCTTCTGTCTTCCATACCTTCCGATCCCCATTCCAAATTAATTCCTATTTTGGAGTCCCAGACACTCCTTTGCTTCTGAAGAAGTGAACCGTTATTCCATGTTAGATATATCTTTTAATAAAAATATATTAGTCTGAGGTGTTACTACCAGACTTCTCTGAATATTTTTTACTCTGGTGGCATAGTCTTTCGTGATCCTTCATTTACAAGAGGGCAATTGGTAGGCATTGCCTACCAAAAAATGAGTTTTGCAGATTTGAATGACAAGCACGGAGGAAGTCCCTTTTACTTTTTTTTTCTTTTCTTTTCTTTTCTTTTCTTTTCTTTTCTTTTCTTTTCTTTTCTTTTCTTTTCTTTTCTTTTCTTTTCTTTTCTCTTCTTTTTTCCAATTGGTCCTATCAGAATTTGTTGTTTCTGCTGTCTTTATTAGTTTTTTGTGTCTGTTTTTTTTCCTTTTCTTCAAATGTTTTTAACAAGTTGTGGGAATTGGGCAGCATATAAATTTTAGTACCATAATAACAATAATAATGATATGGAATCTCTGTGGAGATTCTCAATCATCCAGGTCATGGTTGTCCCAAAAGTAATTTTCTGAAAGGCAACAGGACTGTCTTGGTTTTTTCCTTGAAAACATTTTGCTTCTCATCCATTCTTCAGTTCTGAAGAAGCTTCTTGGATGAGAAGCAAAATGTTTTCAAGGGAAAAAAAAATCAAGAAAGTCCAATTGTCTCTTGGAAAATGACCTTTGAGACAATGATATGACGATCCCAATGGCCAAACTTCAGATTAGTTACTGTATCTTCCTTCTTTCCACTTTCAGTCTATTGCTACTTCTTCAATGCCTTGAACACACTGCCCCTTTTTAGCTTTGTCTTGTAGCCTTCTTTATAGTTTCTGCCCAATCTTGATTTCTGATTCAGTGACAGAAGTATCCACTCATGCCTTGGACTTCTGGATAAGCCTGTGGTTAGATAGAAGTTTCTCATGTCTTTCTATTGAGAAGCATTATACAAGGGTGTTTTCACTAGTTCCTGTCCTTGGATGCAGGTCATGCCAAGATGTACCTGGTGAATTAAAAGCATGGGCAGCATGGCCTGGTGGCTTTTGATAGGTTGATATATGAAAAGTCTAGCCTGCTATTTCATTAGCATTATTGGGCAGCAATAATATCAGTGAAGCCTTAAAAACAAAATCAATCTGTTTTAATTATGAAGTTTTAAATATAAAAACATATGTTTTAATGCTTGTGCAAGTAATATTTATAAACAAAATAGGGAAAAAAAGTATAACACTGGTGACAACCATGCCTCCCATATGTTGGGTTTTCCTGCCTGAGACACCATCACGCTATCCACAAGTAATAAACTTAACTTTTAAAAGGAACAAAAATAAGGATTTCTTTCCATGACCTTTTCTCTTAGATATTAACTGTGTTAGTTGAAGCTCCTGAATCATTTTCAAGTGAGTCTCACATATAATTAATTGTAGTAATCCAACCTAGAAATTATTAGCACATTGAACACCATAGCCAGTTCATGCCTGTCAAAGCAAGGTCAAAGCTAACAATGCAGCCAAACTCACAGAAAATGCTCTGAGCCACAAGACCAAATGGAAGTTTAAAAAAAATGGATTCAATGTCAAGCTATATTTCTTCTATTTGCAGAAAATTCTGTCTTATCCGGAAAGATGATATACATGTTTGATTTTAGGAAAATGATGCCAGCAAACATACTCATTTTTATATCAGACATTTATTTATATTTGTATGCTTATATTTTATCCTAATTAAATTTTCTTATATGTTGATTCATGATAGCCTGATTCCCATCTGAGAACTCTTCACTAGTTCAAAGACACCTCTGGAATCCTATGATATCTGAATTATCTGAGAAGTGAGTTGGTTTATTTCTGGTTGAAACTCACCGTATTTGAAGCCACAGAAAAATCTAACTTCTCTTTTTTCTCTTTCTTTTTTATGTTACACTTTAGCTATGCAATGATAGTGGGCGGTCCTTTCCTCTATTTGGGTTTCAGGACTTTTAAATGGAAATGTCCCTTTCTTCCTTATAAAGACTGCTGGGATTTTGTTTTCTTTGTAGATAACAAAAAAAGATATGCAATAGGAAGTGAAGCTGAGAATGCCTGCATATATATACAAATAAACCATTTTATGTTTCGTTCGGATGGCAAAAGGGTGAGAGGATATTTGTTACTGCAAAACCTGTGGAGTCAAAAACCTGTGGGTTTTTGTTTTCTTTTTGTTAACATTTTAAATCAGAAGATCCAACGATCAGGGATTGCGGGTTATTCTCAACTTATGAGCATAACTGGGATCAGAATCTTAGTTCTTGACCATGAGCGAAGTGATTGTTAAGCCAGGTGTCACATGACTACATTGCTCAACTATCTCAATGCCAAAATACTGCCAGTTGTGGTCATTAAGCAATCTTGCAGATTGCTGCAAGAGACAAGACCCAGATGAGGAGTGCAGGATACATCAAGAGGGTGATCGCAGACCATGAAAGGGTAATTAGAGGCTGGACATTCAGAGGCTGAAAAAGAGTGAAAAAGTTGCTTGCCAAAGGATTTTAACCCTCAGGGACATGAGCCTTTAGGAACAAGAGGAAGTCCTCACAGCAGATTACAACAAATTGCAATCTTCCTTGCTAGCTTCCCCATTGACTTTCTGGGGGAAACTGGGAGAAAAGATTGCAAATTGTTGAACACATGATCACAGGATGCTTGGCAATCATTGTAGTGTAAATACATTGCCAAGCACTCCAATTTCAACCATGTGACCATGGGGAGAGGGTATATTTTGCATTGGTAGAACTGCTTTACAAGCCATAATGCCTGTTTCTGTTCATACAAACCATCATTTAAGCAGTTTTTAATACAAACTGTCATTAAGTACTTGTAAATTGAAGACTATCTGTAATTCCAAATTACTTTTGATGAATTGGACAATGAAACTAGCAGCAACATGGAGGCTCTATGATAGTTTTCCACATCCTAAAGTGGAATTCTTAAAATTTATAATTCTACTTCTACAGTAAATGTTAAATGCATACATTTCTTCTTATCTATATATTTGTTAGAAAAACTTCCTTTTGTGAGGTGATGTTTATTCATTTTTCTGAATATTTAAATTTAGTTTGCAAGCCATCACAAAAGTTGTTATTTAATTTACAGCCTCCTCATTGTTTCCCATGGGCAATAGAACATACATTACCACCCGTGACACAAAGTTTCATTATCTCTTTTACTACATATTTTCACCTGTCCAAGGAGTACAAATTGTGATTTTTGGATGTATAAATGCATTTGTTAAAAACAGCATCTATTTATATTTCTATAGATGCCTAGTTATTGAAGAAGAAAAGATAAGAAAGAAATTAGAACATCACAAAACCTGTAGCAACTTCAAACTGTTGACATTATAGTTCACAGATTCCTATGGTAAGAATTCATTGTGGAGGTGATTTATTTTTATTTTTATTTTAAAAAGAAAATATTCTTGTAATCTATTTGCAAAGATTCTTACCTGTATTTCTTCTAAAATGAAGTAGTTACTATCATACATTCATATATCAAAGCAGTGTGATCTACTTGCTGTTTATTCAGTGTGAAAATTTATATTGGTTTTGTTGACTGTGATTCTAAATTCATAACCTTTCAGAAACCTTTTGCAGATAACTTTACTTTTTTATCTTGGTACATAAGAAAGATAGTCTCAATGGTGATTCCATTCAATTTAAAACAAAATAAACTACAAATTTAAAGAACCAACACCCCACCCCACTTTTTTAAAAATCGCATTGGAAACACATGTGACTTTAGAATGATTGTGATTTCCCTGTATAATTATGATTATTCTTAATTATTATTAAACTGCTCCACTGTACAAAATATGGTATGCTGTCTCATCTGCTTGTTCCTACTGTGTAGAGAATGTGGAAATGTACAAAAACCATTAGTAGAACTAGGGAAAACTGTCTAAAGCATTTTTAAGTCCAAAGTTCTTTTTTTTTTTTTTTTTCAAAAATTACTCATATTGTTACCTACCCAGTTTCCTGGCATATAAGAATGGGAAAGAGGTACAGTTCAATCAACCTTGCAACAATATATATAGGAAATTTAAGAAAAGTAGTGCTAGCTTCCTGTGGTGTTGATTTCCTAGTCTAGTCTACCTTTTGGGGCTGACATTTGAAATGATTCTGAACAAAGTATTGAAGATAAAATATGGATATCAGTAATGATGGAACCACACGGAAAATATTACCTGCCAGCAGCCCAAATATAGGTCTAGAACTTCATAAAATGTAACACTGTTCTCCAAAAGAGATAATTTGGGAAACCAAAATTTGTCCCTCTATAGCTACAATGTAGTAGTAGTCGTTGTAGGAGGAGGAGGAGGAGTTAGGGAAGAGAAGCTAGCAGCAGAATGAAAAATAAAGAGGCTGACATGCTGATATCAGTTCAATTTTGGTTTCTAAATATATTGCAAAACATATTATTTTATGAGATTTTAAATTTTCTTACATAATGTATACAGTACTGAAAATATGATTCCATCACCTCGGAAGCAATTCAATAAATACACACACTCACACACACATACACACGTCTCTCTCTCTCTGTGTATTGTGTGTGTGTGTGTGAGAGAGAGACATAACTTGACATATGTTAATTATCCCATTTGTTATTTTCAGAATATATATTATATAAATGTGGCCCTGGGAAGAAATATATATTTAACTTCATTTCTATTGTGTAGGGTAAGATGTGCTTACATTAATAAGATAAATAATATTTTAAAATATTTATATTGGAGAGAATGTTGCCATAAGAAAAGGATTCAGCCTAGAAACAGTAGAGAATAAACAAGCAGAAAAATCTAGCCAGGCATTAAGGACAAATATGTATTTGGGACTTTTAAATAAGGCCAGAGTTGCTATAAAAATAATTATAGGTGACATTTTATTTTCCAGGATATAACCAATGACACCAATGAATTTTAAATGAAAGGAATGAGAATTCTTTAGAAATGAGGGTCAAAGATTCAGAAGCCAGAAAATGGTTCATTGTTAGCTGTTTTTAATAATATCTCCCAAAGGTCAAAAATCAATCAGTTTTGCCACATGGAAAGATTTGAATTGTAGTTTCATAACGAATATTGCACTTTAAGGAATATTACAGTTTTTAGCCAAGAAAACTGAACTGGGTAGAACTGATAATAACTGAGTTAAAGTCAGCCAGATGATTAGAATATTTTTTTATCTACTTGTGAAGTCTTAACCATGGACCTGGAATAAAGCCCATGTCACACTGAACCAACGGATGCAAAGAGGATGGAAAACGGACAAAAAACCTTGCCATCCGTTGGTTAACGTGATGTATCCGTTCTGTACTCACTGCCTCCGTTTTTCATCCTCTCTATCCGTCCAGCATCCATTTATGGACGTTTCATCTGCTCCAAAAGTTTTGGGCTGCCTAAAACTTTTGCACGGAAAATGTATCCAGTTCGTCCGTTCTGCATCCGCTACGCATCCGTTCTGCATCCGTTATGCATCCGCTATATCCGCTAGGCATCTGCTGTGCATCCGTGCAACTCCATCCGCTCCAGCGGTAAACGGACGCAGGGAGGAAGCAGAACAGACGCAGAACGGATGCAGAACGGATGCAGAACGGAAACAAAGCATTTAAAATGGAAAAAACGTTCGCAGAGGGGACCTATCTTGGATATTAAGAATGTCTACAGGATGCCTAGAGGATGCCTAGGGGATGCCTAGTGGGAAACCTATACTGCCTATAAAAAGGGGGAGCAACTCGCCTGCATCGCACTTTCAGAACAGCAGCCCAGCGGTGCAGACCTCTGCAGCCTTCATCTGTCTCTTCCTCTTCCACAGCATCCAGTCATGTACACCGTGGATTGTAACAAAGTCCTTTCAGCAGCCACCATCTTTTTGCAACAGTGCGAAGCATCTGCAGGCTCTGTGAACACTACTGCGAGAAGAAAAGGAGCCACTCAAAAAGAGTCTGGATCCGAAGATGGTTCGCCAGTAGACCGGAGGACGGACTGTACAACAAACTGATGGTGGAGCTCAGAAGTGAAGACACTCGGGCGTTCCAGAACTTCATGAGGATGCCTCCAGCCATGTTTGACAAAGTTGTGCAGCGGCTGACACCCAGGTTGACCAAGACAAACACCAGCTTCCGGCCCAGCCTGGAACCTGGGCTCAAGGTGGCACTCACTCTGTGCCACCTGGCCTCAGGGACCTCCTACAGAGGCATGCAGAACGGCTGGAGGGTGCCATCCAACACCATCAGCATTGTGGTCAGAGAAGTGGTGCAGGCCATCATCGAAGAATACAAGGAGGAGCTCCTCCAGTGCCCCTCCACTGAAGAAGGATGGAAGAAAGTTGCAGAGCAGTGGTATCAGAAGTGGAACTTACCACACACCGTTGGAGCCATAGATGGCAAGCATGTCGCCTGCAAATCTCCAGCCAAGTCGGGGTCCACTTATTTCAACTCCAAGGGCTTCTTCAGCATCATCCTCTTTGCCATGGTCGATGTTGACTACAAGTTCATGTACATCGATGCTTCAGGCAACGGCTCATCTTCTGATGCCCAGGTATACAATGCCAGTCACCTCAAGGAGGGGCTGGAACACAACCTCATGGTGGGCTTCCCAGATCCAGAACCCCTGCCCAACGACACACAAGATGTGCCCTACTTCATCGTGGGGGATGACGACTTCTCCCTCACAACCTACCTCATGAAGCCCTACACCTCCAGACTGCTCCCCCGTGAAGAGAGGATCTTCAACTACAGGCTGTCCAGGGCAAGGCGGGTGGTGGAGAACGCCTTTGGCATCCTGGCCAACAGGTTCCAGGTATTTCTCACCACCATGCAGCATCGCCCAGAGACCGTGAGGAGGATCATGGAAGCTTGCTGCATCCTGCACAATCTCATGCGCACTCGCTACCCAGTCTTGCAGAACAGGCTCGTGGACCTCCAACAAGCCAATGGGGTCATGGAGCCTGGGGAATGGAGGCAAGGGCAAAACCTGATAGACACTGAGGATGTGCAAGGCCCCAACAGAGCCGCAAATGAAGTGAAGAAGCAGTGCAACCTCCTGAGACAATGGTGCAACTCCCCAGCTGGAGCAGTGGAGTGGCAAGACAGGATGGTAGATGCTTAATGGATGCTTCCTTCAGCCTGTTTCATCACATGGATGAGATTGGGCCATGTATGTTTGGTTGGCCTACAATGAACAGGGCGTTTAATAAAGAGTTCTGTTTATGTTGACATGTGTGGATAATTATTACATTATTATTGATAATAAAGGGCCGTAGGTGTGGCACTTGGGAGGGTGGACCATACAGTCCCACTATGCTTGCACTGGAGGTTTATCTATCCCACTACTATCCTAACCCATCCCACAGCTATTACCCATCCCACAGGTATCCTAACCCATACCAAAGCTATCCTTACCCATCCCACAAGCATGCAAAGGCTTAAACCATTTCTAACAGTTTCCAGCAAGACTTTATTAAAAAAAAAGAAACGAAGCAAGTGTATGAATCAAAAATATACTTTATTAACAAGAAGCTATAAAACAAAAATGAGTCTCTGGCACTCCTCTGGGTCGCTCAGTCTCATGGGTGAAGGGTCCAGGTGCTGTGGAGGTGGCTAGTGCTGGAGTGCTTGTCATCAGCTCCTCCAGAAGCAGAAGCAGCAGAAGCCCCAGCCCCAGAAGAGCGAGCCCGTGCTGCAGAAGCCCCAGCAGAACCAGAGTGAGGGCCAGGGGGTGGGATGGTAGCCCTGTCCCTCTTGCCAGGGCTGGCAGCAGATGGCTGAGGCTTGCTGTGCTTCCGCATGGTTGTGGGGTTGCTGGCTGGCAGGGAGGCTGGCAGGAACCAAGGCTGGCAGAAAGGCTGGCAGGGAGGCTGGCAGGAAGGCTGGCAGGGAGGCTGGCAGGGAGGCAGGCAGAAAGGCTGGCAGGCAGGCTGGCAGGCAGGCAGGCACAAAGGCTGGCAGGCAGACATGAACCAAGGCAGGCAGGGAGGCTGGCAGGGAGGGGGCACCAAGGCTGGCAGGAAGGCTGGCAGGCAGACATGAACCAAGGCTGGCAGGAAGGCTGGCATGCAGACATGAACCAAGGCTGGCAGGAAGGCAGGCAGCAAGGCTGGCAGGCAGGCAGGCTGGCAGCAAGGCTGGCAGGGAGGTTGGCAGCAAGGCTGGTAGCAAGGCTGGCAGCAAGGCTGGCAGGCAGACATGCAGGCAGGGCAGGCAAGACAGTCGATGTGTCCTGCAGCAGGTCTTTCCTCTGAATGGTGACCTGCTTCCGAGCTGCTTCCGTTATATCCACGGGGCTGATGCAATGCATCCTCCCTGCATGCGCAATTAACGCTAGGCATCCATTAGGCTTCCGCTGTGCATCCGCTAGGGTTCCGCTATGCATCCGCTTCATCCGTTCCGCATCCGCTCTGCTTCTGCTCTTTCCGTTCCGCATCCGCTTCGCTGAGGCCCCCCAGAAGCCCTGCGGAAATGCCACCCACTCCCATCCGCTTCCATCCGCTGGGCTTCCATTCCACATCCACTTTGCATCCACCCTGCGTCCCCCCCGCGTCCGTGTTATCCGCTCTGGTTATGCAAATTTTTGCCCCTTTTGAGAGCGGATAACAACGGATGGAACATTTTGCTCGTCCGCTGTGTCCTTTTTGCATCCGTTGGCCAGTGTGACATGGGCTTAAGTAGATATAGTCTGAAGTTATTATGATATTGGATTTCATAGGTTTTTTCCATTCTTCCTCTTTCCAAATTGGCTGCAATTGTCTGGTGGAGATTTTGTCAATGCCAATTATATTCAAATGATACTCCAGAGACCAATTTGGCCATCTTTGCAAGTTCCATCATCTTCACCAACCATTTTTCCTTTGTTCATAGTGGCAAATCTTTCCACTTTTGGACATATAATTATCTTGTTGCAATTGCCACACAGACACAGATACATAGTCCCATGACATTTTTCTAGTTGTCTATCAGTCCAAAAGAAAAACCTCTGGTTTCCATTGTATATTAATCTGTAACATCCTCTCAATCAATATATGTATTTGAATCCATTATTTTCTAACTTCATACATGTCAGCCAATCATAATGAAATTGCAACTCATAAAATATTTCTATGGTCTTTTTAGAGTTGCCAAAAGAAAGGGAGGGAGAAAGGGGTTTGAAAGAGTAGTGCGGCAGCTTGGAAATTGAAAGTGCATTCCATAAATAGTTTTCAAAGATAGTAACTACGTGACTGAAGTTTATGACATGCAAAATTCTAACTGGAGAACATGACTGGTGACTCTTGGCTCTGGATGTGTCTAATTGGAGAATATGAATTATGATATACCCAGGGGGTGGGGAGAAACCAGGGTGACAATGAATTATGTGTCTCAGAGTTGGCTACACCCAAGCAATGCTGGACATGTTAGCAATAGCACTTATATACCACTTTATAGTGCTTTATAGTCCTCTCTAAGCAATTAACTCCCAATAAATCCTTTTGAAATTTTGGAAGTTTGGTTCGAGATTCATTATTTAATTGGCCTAACTGCCAGAATCCTGACAGAAATGTTCCATTTGTTGTGCACATTTTAAACATAAATTTGAAGGTTCTTTAAGCATTTTTGACAATCTCTCTGGTGACAAATAACAACAATACATCTATTCTGACCAAGGCTTCCTGAACAGTAACAATCACACACTGTTCCCAAAAACCTTTTGTTTCATTTCAACAGCTGTGAATTATATGCATTCACTGCCTGTAATGAGTCCCAAACAATTTGTGAATAGTCCAACAGAAGTCTTCCACAGTCTTTCAGGATAAGGCTGCTAAGCACCCACCTTTATGTTCCTTGAAATGCTGCCAACAACTAAATTGCCAATTAGTTGTATAAGGCCAAATGGAGCATAAAGTCAACATGGAGCTTCAGATTTTAAACTGACCAGAATGAACAAAGTTGCTTCCTGCAAAAGCTCATGTCCCTTTGGTCCTCCTTTATGTCTTATGGGAGGGGCCAATCATCTCCAAGCCTTACTCCCAAGTTGCCCCTTTTATCTTAACTGTTCTTGCCTTCTGCCAGCTCTGTGCAAGCACACACTGGGAACAGGCTCCCTCTGTTCCTCTGCTTCACTGATGTCAGATTCTGGAGGCTCTGGAGCCAGCACATAACTCTCAGATGGCCCTGGCCTGAACTCTGTGTTGGATGCAGATCCCTCGTCCAAGTCCTCCCCAGACTCTAAAACTGGCCCATGTTCCTCCCCACTGTCAGACTCTGCTGCCAAATGTGCAGGCCACCACAACAACATCATTTTGTAAAACCTTCTTTAAGGTTATATAACATAGTGTAAAATGCAATCCTTTCAACCACATTGGACTTTTCATCTAAAAGTTAGTGTCTGGGGGATTGGAATGGAATAGTAGACTTCCTCACCCCAATTTCATTGGACTTCTAAGAAAAATATTTAAATTACTGAGGATATATTACCAAAATCTTTTTTTTTAATGGGCAATTTAGAATTGAGAGATTTATGTGGACAAAACAGTGATAGATCAAGAGAGTAATGCATACCTATGTTTCAGAAAGATACACATATTTTTCAAGAATAGATTAAGATTTGGATTTCAAGAGAATTAAGCTACTAAAATTATTAATGGAGAAATTTTACCATATACCTTTTTCAGTTCGTAATCCTGTGAATTTGGTTTATAAAAAAAAAACATTATTACAGAAATATAAAATTCTTAAGGACTGTAAAAAGAAATTAACAGATTTTTTAAAAAAAAATAATTTAAGTAAAAGTACCATTATAAGAATGGTCTGGAATGCACCTAGAGCCTTTATTACAGGTGACCTGATACAACATAACTGTGCAATGAGAAGAAGAAACAAGATAAATTACAATATATTTTTGATGAGTTAAAAAGAAAAGAAAACAAATTAAGGAACTCACAAGATAATACAACTTGCAACAAATTAAGATTTTACAAGAATTATTTATGTTTTTAATAAGAAAAATGGAAATAAAATTGAATTATGCAAAGCAAAGAAATTTTGAATTTGAATTGAACAAGCTAAGGAAATGGTTGGCTTATAAATTGTGAAAAGAAAAAGAAAACAAAATTAATATTGAAATTACAATAGGGAAATATTGTACTAATGCAAATTGTAACAACATGAAAAACATTCTAATTTGTATAAAGGATATGATATTCCATTGGAGAAAATAGGTGAATGTCTTAGAAAGCAATATAGATTGATATACATGCCCAGTATTCTCCCATGAGATTTCTCAACATTCATGGGTAAGAAAAATACAAGATTTAGGGAGTCAGGTCACTGAAATTATGAGACATGATAATTCGTGAGACTGGAAGAAACTTTTTAATTTTTTAGTATATTTTTAAGTAGCTCCTACTGTTTACTATTCTCAGAGCAGCAATTGTATGCAAAAGTTTAATTTCAAATCTCATTTTATTGTCAGCCATATTAAACACGGCAATGATTCATTAACATCTCACCAACTACAGCTAATAGAAACCTACACAGTAGACAAGTCCTCTTCTTCTTCTTCTTTTTTTTTTTTGAGGCTGGATTCATAGATGAAAAAAAGCATTCTTGTTCTAGTGCTCTGTTTTCTCTACAGAGCTTTGCCATCTGTCTAGCATCTGCTCCCTGATACTGCCTGTTTCTTTCAACTGACCTTAGCAGACTCTCTGAGCTTGTTGTCAGTGACACTTTATTGGCCAGTTTGCAACTATCCATCGTCTACTGCTGACATCTTACCTAAGTGCAGATCTCATCCTCTGACACTTGGTATGCATACAGTAGCAGCTGGGCCTGCATTGAGATAGCACATTGTTGTGATGGTGTGATGGCAATATGGGAAGCATAACCTCTCTGGGAGAACAGTGTGTCTTATAATTTGCTTTATTTCAGCTCAGGCATATTTTCATCATTAATGTACAAATCCAGGATATTGCATTGTTTCCCCTCTATTTCTAGCCACTCTTTGCTTTCTTATATCATAGCCGTGCCTCAATCCTGGAATCAGGCTGTACAGTACTTTTCTTTCAGTGAGGCAAATATACTGCATCATCTGTACAAATTTGTCTTCTTTATAATTGTGGCATTATTTATTGCATTTTAGTTTCATGCCTTACATTTCTGTTTAAAAGACAATAAAACAACACCTAATTGTACTGCAGTTTTAGCTTGCTTTTGTGCATTTCAATGTTAAGCAGCAAAAACTAGAATTCACCTTCTAGGTCTCTTATAAAAACAAATTTAATACATACAATATCTACTAACTTCTTTTGAAAATCCATCTTTCTTTGTGCCTTACTGAATGGCTATGTGCATATGTAATTTTCAAATAGGTGCATTTGGAAAGGAATAATGTGCTTATTCCAGATTACATACAGAATTGTTGGAATTGTTTTAGAATGGTATAATGTGTCCTCAATATGTCCCTGATTAGTTTCTGGGATCTTCATGTCTACAGTATTGGAAGTCTATTATGTCAACAATGATGAGTTGGACTTCTGTCTATATAAACCAAGGACTTCTGTCTATATAAAGAAATTTCCAATGTTCATATGTAAGGAATAGAGACTTTTATTAAACCCATAGCAATTCTGTTGTAAAAAAGCCCCCTGCTATTAAGAACTTATGGAAGTCTGACGGGAGGAAATTAATCTACTGTAGCTGGCCATGTTCCTCTTCTTCCTTTGTTTGCTAGATGTTCTAGCAGGCTCCTCTAATTATTTAGATGAGGGTTTGTTTTTTTACAGACAGCAAACAGAGAAGAGAGGGCAAATAGTTAAGTGTCACATGTTGGCTTTGTTGATAATGGCATTCACTGTGTGAAGTTGTAATCTGTGGATGTCTTCCTTATTAGCAACCAGCTTTAAGAAAATATAGTGCAAATTATCATAATTTTAGCATAAACTATTTAAGAACATTACATTAAACATTAAAGAACGTTTTCAGCTAGATATAACTAGAAAAGAAGAAGAAGAAACCCCAGAAATAATGGAGTTGCCATTATTTTGAATATCAACAAGAGTTTGGAGCAATTTGACCAATCAACTTTTTTGGGTATTGCTCAGCAAGTCTACCTAGACACTGGGTAGGTTTTTGGAAAGTAAATGGAGGAAGATAATCTTCTCTTCCTTCTTGTCTGATAAAGTAGCTTTCCTTCTCTCTGACCCTGCCTGCTTCCTTACTAAGTTTTACCAGCACTATCATCACCCATAAAAAAGGCACAAAATATTTATGAAAATAAATATAATGAATTCATTAGATCGTCAGACTTCAGCTAATTATTTGAGGGGGAAATACTCACCTTCCTACAAAGTAAACTTGGCTTGTAACAGGTTGATCTGAATTGCTGCAAAACAATGGCAGATCTGGTTAATGTTTATCTTACAATTTATATGGAAATAATGGGAATTTTGCCAGTATACATCAGGCAGAACTCTTTCATATATGTCTGTAGGAAAAAGTTGTGGATGAATTTAAATGTCTGTCTGCACAACTTTTGTAGGAGGTGGTATTTAGGAAAATCACTATGTTCTCTTTTAATTCATCAGGTGATGGTGGTTTCTATCAAGTGAGTGGGAAGCTGCCTGGACATACTAAGGACAGGACTACTGCAAAATTTGGATGCATAAACTCTGAGGTTTTGATAGCCTACCTAGCTAAGCAAAGTTTTTATAACTTCTGAAGTTCAGTTTGCAAGCACTTGATCTTGTTTGTAATGTTCTTGAAGCACCAAAGGAAACTGGACTGATCTTACTGTCACCATTTTTAAATTATTGAAGATAAAAATCTGTTCAAAACCAAAAATACAAAGCAGGCAGTTCCAAAAGAAAAGGTCTAGCTCATACAACATGCAATTTTAAAAGACCGAGGTGAAGATAAAGATTTTCAATTGGGTGATTTTTTTTCTTCTTTTTCTTGTCTTCCTAACAGTATAGATAGCTGCACTGGGTCTCTATGACCAATTCTAACTACTCTGAAGTCCAATTTGAAAGAGGAATCAAATGTCCTAATTGCACCTACAGAGCAGTCAATGGAAGGATGGGGCTAGAATTGTTTCCACAGACACTCTTAGGTGGGATATAGATCCAAGATTGTTGATTTGACAAGGCTATTACTATTTTCAGGCGAATACCCCTCCCCTTGAACAACTGGCATTTAGTGAGAAAAAGTCAAGCAGAAGTATTAAAAGATTTACTAAACCTTTTGTCCTTTAACCCAGAGAGAGGTAATAATTGTCACCCCTGAACTATTCCAATCTGTGCTCCTCTAAATGTGTATCTTTACTTGGTAGTGTTGCTGTCAATTGATAAATGTACAATGCCTACACTATATGAATAACCAAGCACTTTTTCCACTTTGGGGAAAAAATATCATCTGAAATACATAATTAAATGCTTTCTTCAAAGGGAAGCAAAAGGAAACAAGCACTGAAAGACTTTTGTCTCTGGAAATATCTTTATGTTGTGCTTCTAAACTGGATATGGTGTTCATGTTTTAAAGCACAGTGTGCTAATCCTTCAAAAAAGATTTCATTAACTTGGATACTGTAAATTAATTAGCTCATGCAGCTCAAGATATTGCAACAGAGTGGTCTTTCAGTACATACAACAGTGTCTTGCTGAGTAACTGCCAGTGAGAAATATATTATCAGTTACGCCTACACTTCACTTTGTATATTAACATTTTCAGCTTTTGTTGTTTTCATACCCAAAATAGTTGTTAAAAAAGTCTTTAAGAATTGGCAAGTATACCACACAGAATCAGTGTTTATAGATTTCTAATTGATTTTTCTCATTCTAAGTAAAGTGGTTAATTTTTATTAGCTTTCTTACTGCTTGTTGCAAGTTTATTATTTTTTTGTCCCTGAATTTTTACTATACTGAGTATCCCTGACCAGCATTATGCAAACCAGTTTTCAAGAAAGGCTAGATAATGAGACAGAATTTTTCAGTGGATTATAAGTAAATAAAGTTTTCTCTTCCTCAAGAGAACTAAAAGAGATACATTGATTTCATTTGCAACCCCATATTCTGTGAAGGTAAGGAGTAAGCTAATTATGCCATAACAGTGGTGTTAGAAAAATATGGTATTGTGGTCAGCACCATAGCTTTTGGAGAAAAGTAGGAAAGAGGGAGGCTTTGCATGTAGTGTTGAGACAGAAATGTCACACCTTTTCTCTTTATGTTCTAATGTTGCTGCATGTCCCAAAGGGTGGAGCCTCCTGCAGCTGCCATTACAGAATCAACATGCACTGGAAGTTTTAAATTGGAAAGGAAGTTAAATCTCAGCATTAGCTGTATTTGCCAATTTTCAAAACCCATATTGAGAATTTGAAATCCACAGCTCAAAAACAATTAAATAAAAGCACAGGATCACAAAACAGACAAGCAAACATTTGTGTTTTACAATGCATTGCTGCTAAATACTGTACAATGCAAAATTGTATAAAAACTTCAACCACAATACCAAGTCCTAGAAGAAACAGATGTCTTTCAGTGAAATCCAGTATGGTCAAAATAGAAACTGGTACTACGGATTTAACAGCACATCATCTCACTGTGACTAAATCATACCTTGATTCTAACAACTGTGATTTTGCTCTGTTTCCTTGGAAGGTACGTAGACCCTTGAGCTCATCTTGAGCTAGAACTTTCAGAAATATGAAATTGCTTGAAATAATTACTAGATGAATACTAGAAAATATTTTCTATTTTTTCCTTCCCTCACCATCAGTCCACAACCTCATGCGCAGAACCTGCAGCCTTTGATCCCTGATGTGTGATAACTTGAAGAGAGCAACCCAAAGTTGTCAAACCTGCTAGCAACTTTAAAATTTCACACTACAATTGCAAAGTGTGCCAACATCGGTGAAATGGTGTGAGTACTGTTTAGGGCAGAAATTCCCCCAACCCCTGGGCCATGTACACGAAGCCTCAGTCACATATGTGTGGGATCCAGATAGCACGTGAAACCACAGTCCCCCCCCTCCCGGTCTGTGGAAAAACCACCCTCTATGGAACCTGGAATCCAAAAGATTGCGGGCTGTTGATTTAGGGGATCAACATACAAAATCATATGAGTTACAGTCTGAATTTTTATATTATTCATTTGTGAAAATCAGTCCATGCCACCACTACAGAGAAAGGAATTTTGCTCTAGTAAAATTCTTTTTTTTTTTTTTTTCATATAAAAGGTAAAGAGTCCCTCAAGTCAAATTAATCTGTTGAGGATATAGACATGAACTTTTCTTAATAATAATAGAAAAAGAGTTTTGTCGTTGCTTTATCTCAGGGTGTCTCTTTTGAATTCCCAGTCTAGCCTATAACCCTGAGATTGAAATAAATATATAAGAATAGGTTGGAATTAAATACTGAGAAAGAAACTCTGTTCAGTTTAATGAGCTTCCTGACTGGATAATGTATTTAAGACTGCAACCTAAAGTCTGTCAGGAGGCAACTAAGTCATAGATCATGTGAAGTTTTCTTGAGTGTAATGGAAATTAGATTCAACAAACTTATTCAACAGTAATTTATATTATTCACTCATGGCGTAGCAAGTTAAAATTCATTCAGGTTTTCTGAGTTGGGTCTTAGGCAAATGAAGATTACTTGGTTAAGCTCATCTTTAAATATTATCCAAATTATGGAACCTAATTGATGGGATCATGTCACTATAGTCTGATTAGTGGCTTTTTTTTATTTATTAAGATGCCAATCATTCCAAATTAAATATCAGAGCCAGCCTGAATTTTAAAAAAACTGACACGAAGGGTACAATTGTATAAATCATTGCAAACTGTTGATAAGCTGAGATGTTAAACAACTTGATGGGACTGATAATAATAGGATTTTGCATAACTGCAGTAGGTCAGCAGGAAAAAAGACTCTTAAGAATCATTTTGGAAACATGAATATTGCTAGAATATGCTTTAGAAATGGGGAGAAAAGCATGTAAGAGATTGTTAAATGGCAATGGCATTTTAACACAGATTTATAAGTGCCTGACATTTCCATATGCATTTTCCAAATTAATTGAGTTCGTAATGTCGGTTGATAACCTAGAATTTAGTGTTTAAAATGCTATAAGTACAGACATCGAAGCACAGAAATTATGAAGCACATCATCAGAAAATTAATGGTGCTGTTTTACATGATGTCAGATTTTTCTGTCACTAAACTCGCTGTCTCTATCCCTTAGAATTAAAATATCCATAACTCATCAAACCAAAGTCAAAGGATATAGCACATTAAATAAGTGCTTATTTTTAAGAGAGAATATTTTAGGAATTGAATCCTTTCTGTGAATGCCTATAATCCCATATTTAGTATCCATTCCTTTTTAAAGTATCTTAGTTACTTTGGACAGTTTGCACTTACAAGGGAAAGATCCACAATGAGTCATGTTTCATTTCATTGCTACAGTAAGGTATACTTTCTGATTCTTACACTTCTCTGTATAAATAAATATCCACTGATACAAATGGCCTCAAAATTGTGTGTCTGTCTGTCCGTCTGTCTGTCTGCCTGTCTGTCATCAGGTATGTCTTGATTGCTGGTAACTGATTTGCCATTGCCTTTCAAGAAAGACAGCATCCATGCACCCTCCTAAAGAATGAAATATTTTAGGGAATATTAAAAAGGCAGGATAGAATATTTCCCCTAAAGCAGAAATGGGGAAAAATCTTACGGAACACAGAAACCAGCCCGAAACTGAGGAGGCCAGTTTTTAGAAATACAGATTTGGTAATCCATTCAGAAAGAGTGGGTCCGGCAGAAACTTCATATAACCAACACAATAAGCAATACAATCAAGACAAAGGTTGACAAAATTAGCTCAGACAAACACCTATGATTTGCATTTCCCTTTTACCTATAGAGTGACCCACGACCCCTGCATGACCCCATAGGAATCCAGAAGGTATAAAAACTTACCCACTCTTAATTCCATTTTGTCAGTTGTCCCAGAACTGCATGCTGTATGATTTTGTTCATCAGTGAACTTTCTTTCCAATCAGCCTCCATTTTGTTTCCAATGCCTTTGTCCCAGTGTAGAACTGGACCTGGATATTTCTTCCTAGGCTGAGAGAGAATGATTGATCCAAAGTCACACAGCTGGCTTCATGTCAAAGGTGGGTCTAAAACTCTCAGTTTCTAGTCTGATATCTTAACCATGTTGGAATCAGGATAATTCAGGGGTGGGATTCTACCAGTTCGCACCTATTTTCTACAATTGTTAACATTCTAAGTAGTTCAGAGAACTGGTTGTTAGAAGAAATTACTGGCCTAATCCTGTAAGGAAGGAAGGAAGGAAACATTCTGGTGTTGCTTTCAGAAACTTTCCCTCCATTAACCCTTATTACATTATTAGCAGGACTAGACTTCCTGTCTCAGGAAAATCTCTGGAGTTTTTTCACCTCCTTTGCTGGTACTATGTTTGTGTGGAGTGACCATTTAAAGTTACAATGGCACTGAAAAAATGGACTTATGACCATTTTTCACACTTATGACTGTTGCAGCATCCCCAGAGTCATGAGAGGCCAGGCGAGGAGATGTGTGCCTCGATGTGAGTGATATTGAGTTGGCCACATCCAGCCAATAACATGATCACCAAGCCATGTCCACCCAGTCACATGACCACCAAGCCACACCCTTCACCTAAACCATGCCCACAGAAACAGTTGTTAAAAATTTTGAATTCCACCCCTGGGATAATTGAAACACTTTTTGTATATCTGGAATCACTTATCATATACATACTTCTAAGTGAGACAGTAGCTGAATGAAAAGAAATGGATCTAATAGAAAATTAGCTTGAATTGTCAAAAAGATGAAACAGTATATCTGCACTTCAATTGTAATGAACTCTGTTCTAAAATGAAGAACTATACTCTCAAATATACAAATAAGTTAGAAATAATAATAAAGTTTAAAAATATTACACAGTCATGGAAGAAGGTACAATTATATCATCCAAGGAACTTATATTCCTATTCCCTAGTTTTTTGTTTGATCAGCTGAACTAAAAGACAAAAAAAGAAAAAAAGGAGGAGAGCTGGATGAATCAACTGAAGTTCAGCGCATTTAATCATATAAATGCATACATATTATATGGACAAGTGAAACTGTGTTGTTTTAATTAAAGGAATTATATCAGAAAGTGAATTACAGTACAATGTTAGGGTAAATGGACTAAAATACATGATGGACTATTATATGCATAGGAAGTCATTTTCAACATTTCACAATTCTAAGTCATTTTTTTTTCATTTTCAAAACAATGTGAATGTCAACCCTTTCTACATTGTGAACTAATTTTTGATCAAGGGTATTTGTATCTTGAAATTTTGATCAGTAGTACCTTTTGAAAGTGACAAATGATTTTTTTTTTTTTTTGGACAGGGATGTTGAGAATGCAGTGTAACACCTGAGATAATATTTTAATATTTTTGAAAACTATGAGAAAGAAAAACACTTATTGCCTTTGATGAATAATGTTTATATGAACATGTAAGAAATCTGTATCCTGTTTTATCTCATTGATTGCAATACATTGTAATAAATATCTCTCCTCTGTAAATAGTTTAGGACAACAAAATCCATGAAACTATTTTATAATGTACTAAATATTGAGGAAGTTTTAGTTTTATTCCACCTAAGAGAAAGTGGTTACCTATAAAACTATACTTTTTATATTC
This sequence comes from Laticauda colubrina, assembly GCA_015471245.1. Taxonomy (NCBI): domain Eukaryota; kingdom Metazoa; phylum Chordata; class Lepidosauria; order Squamata; family Elapidae; genus Laticauda; species Laticauda colubrina. Next base: position 24,689 of record BLBF01017854.1, read on the forward strand.
AGATCCTTTTATTGCTGTATTTTGACATTGTAATAATGAGGTGGGATCTGGAAACAAATGTATTTTCTCTGTGTGTCTGTATTTTGAATATTTGCCACACATGTAATCTGTATGCTGTTATGAAAGAGTTCCATATTTTTGGCTCTTTGAACACATATCATAAATTTGTTTGCCCCAAATACCCTCGCTCAAGAATGTACTCGAGAGTACATCATTTTCTGGATGAAGCAATCTAACTGTACAAATAAGTAGTGAAATATAGTTTAGAAATATATTCTAGAAATAGGGATAATTGTATCAAATTGAGAGTCTGTAAGTAACTAATATGAAGTGCTGTTATTCATCCACTAATAATTTTCACAAAGATCTCCAAAAATTGAATTATGTATATATTTAATTAAGACCTAAGTCGCTACCTTGGTCACCATCTTGAACTAGTTTGAACCTAGGCTAAAGTTTCAAATATAAAATGGGTGTCTATATAAATTTAAGAAAGAAAGAAAGAAAGAAAGAAAGAAAGAAAGAAAGAAAGAAAG